>JAJONR010007803.1:0-53745 GCA_029582245.1 Solanum etuberosum
ATGTGTACACTAGTATTTATATAATAGCAATTTGGTTACGCTACTATTAGGAGCTCAATGTTCCCACCAGCTTGTTTTTTGTTTATATATATTATATCAATTCAATTTATCGAGAGAGAAGAGAAATTACTCCGTACATATTTTAAAAGTCAAAAGAAGAATGCATATATTGGTAATAGAAAATGAAAGAAATAAATTCCGGTTTATAAATCAATATACATATTAAGGATATCAATTATTTTAAAAATATATTTAATTTCATGCGAAGCGCGGGCGAAGCGCGAATGTGTACACTAGTATTTATATAATAGCAATTTGGTTACGCTACTATTAGGAGCTCAATGTTCCCACCAGCTTGTTTTTTGTTTATATATATTATATCAATTCAATTTATCGAGAGAGAAGAGAAATTACTCCGTACATATTTTAAAAGTCAAAAGAAGAATGCATATATTGGTAATAGAAAATGAAAGAAATAAATTCCGGTTTATAAATCAATATACATATTAAGGATATCAATTATTTTAAAAATATATTTAATTTCATGCGAAGCGCGGGCGAAGCGCGAATGTGTACACTAGTATTTATATAATAGCAATTTGGTTACGCTACTATTAGGAGCTCAATGTTCCCACCAGCTTGTTTTTTGTTTATATATATTATATCAATTCAATTTATCGAGAGAGAAGAGAAATTACTCCGTACATATTTTAAAAATCAAAAGAAGAATGCATATATTGGTAATAGAAAATGAAAGAAATAAATTCCGGTTTATAAATCAATATACATGTTTATTTCGCAACAACTCTTTCATATTAAATTGTTACAACTGTTTGTTTGTTTGTTTGCAAACCACACAAAAAATCTGGAACTATTTTAACATGTGAATATATCTACATATTGTCAATTTGTTGGTTCGATTTTCATGATTTTTTATCTGAATCAACAGTGGACCAAATTAAGAGGGGAAAAAGAAGCAAATCAATTTTGTCAAGTCGATTTAATTAGACTTTTAGTCAAGTGGATTTTTCAATTTTATTTGAACACCGTCTCTCCTTCATAAACCAAGTTGCAATTGGACAGACTACTGCCTTAAACAGTTTAGGACCATTACAAGATTTTAAACACCTAATTCCCCTGCACCATGCCCTTACCACAATTGGTACACGAATACCTGAAATATTAGCTACAAAAGGATTTTATACAATTCCTTTCCACAGCATCCCCAAATAGTAGAACAACCAACAAAAGATTATGACTTTCCCTATATATGTCTCCACTTCCAACTCCAGAAGCCTAGTTCGCATTTATCCTATTTTTGCAGTGCGACTGCATTGTGACTTGGGCAGGTAGCCAGGTTTCACCTCCAAGATAATCCTCATTACATAATTTCCTGTCCGTCCAAAGTATTTTATACACGTAATACTTGTGAAAATCTGTCCATCTTATTGCTTTTGGGGGATTTACCAATATGCGAAATTGAAACATAGGATTGTAGTTTTACACCTAAAAAGCAATTAAAGATATATGGAACCATCAGAAAAGGCCAGGACCTGTTCGTCGCTCTTCCTCAGTGAGAGAGTGACGGAAGTGGCAACGGTGACCATAGGGGCACATATCACCTGCTAGGACCATCCTACAGACTTCTGTCTTGTAGCGTGGATGCCTTATCACTGGGCGCAACTCTGTGATACCGTGAGCGAACTGACAGTTTTCTCCATAAGGGCAAGTCCCAGTCTCCTGCCATTTGTTGCACAGCTCTGTCTTTAACATCCCTTGGTTGTAAACGTCAAACTCTAATGCCTCCTCTTCCTTCTTACTTCCAGGAACGTACACTCTTTGTTGCTACAGCCACAACCCAGAAAACAAGAGAAAAAAAAAAAGAGAACAAATTGTCAATCAAATTGCACTGCGCTGAGATTATGGATTGCTGTTAAGTTTAACAATTCACAAATTAGATGTAACTGAAATCAAACCAACTATCTTTTCGGAAATGAATAAGAAAGGGGAATGAATATTTTCACTCACAGATTCGGTTAGGGGTGGAGCCGTAGATTTTTGCCGAGCTTTTGCCTGGCTGGGACCTCCACTGTTTCCACCTTGTGCTTTCAACTTGAGATAACCGCTCGAGCGCACAGAAATGCTCTTCGGCAGCGAAACTCGTTCAGTGTTCCTTCGCTCAGGCCGGTTCGGTTCCACGACGCTCCCTTGCCTGATGTTCGGAGGTCTGGGATCAGAGATTTGAGTATCACGGTTGACTCCCATACCAAAACGATTGAAATCGGAGAGAAGACAGTTTTGTATGGTGGCCTGCGTGAGGAGGCTCAGGCGTCTATCCAAATCGGTGTTAACTAGCCGGAGAGATTCATTCTCCTGGTGAAGAGCTTCGACTTCTTTGATAGATTCCTGCAGATGTGCGAGGCAGAGAGTGTAGCGATTGTAGAGTTGCTGGTACTCGAGAATGTAGCTAGCTTGGTGGAGGCGGCCATCAGTGACGAGGTCATCAGTATCGTCAAAGGAGGTTAGGGAAGGAGAATATGAGCTGCGAGAGAAAGTTGAGTAGAAGTTGGGGATGAATTCAGAGGAATCGAATTGGTGAGTTGAGGTAGGTGAGAGAAATGGATTGTCAGCCAAGTCTGGTGAAGTTGCATCAGAGAACGTATAGTTTTTGTTGCCGGACGGGACTGTAGCTGCATCGGTGATGCTGGTGTTGAGGCCATCACTTGAAGGATTCTCGTTCTGCATATTGCTGAGAACAGAGTATAAGCGGAAAATGATCAGTAATTACAGTTGAACATTCCAACGCTCAACAATATCAGAAAAACTCAAGCACATTTGATTCTAGTAGAGCGAATTTTCTAAAATTGCAGAGAGCAAGTACTCAAAAATAATGGAGATTCGCAGAGATGTTGAACCTAAAAATAACACAAAACCTTTTTCACCGACAATCTCATATAATTAATGGAATCATAACAAACACAGAGACGTAGAAGTAAAGCATATGGCTTATTCACAACTGCTATGAAATCACAAAGAGGAGAAAAGACATCTCACGGCTATTTGATATCAGAAATGATGAGTAATTTTTGGAAAAGCATTTCGAAACAGTCAACTATGAAATTTCAAGCACCATCTTCTGTAGTTCAATTTTCCAGAATTACACAGAACAATTACTCCAATAGCAGCGGAGATTCAAATAGATACAAAAACCTTCACAAAAGATTTATTGAACCAAAACAAAGAGAGGAACGTAGCAAACCACCAAATCGCATCAGACGAAAATTCTAGAAGATGATATCAGGAAGAGGAGAAAAAGCATTTCGCTGCAAGCTAAACTCGAAAATTATCAGTAATTTCAGAATATCATTCCAAAACACTAACTAATACCAGCCTTCAAGTACAGTTCATCTCGTGTACTGAATATTCCAGAATTGAACAAAATAAAACTTAAAATCAACGAAAATTCACATAGATATAGAATCTACCAATCACACAACTCAAATCAAAGCATATAAACAGTGACGCAACAAGTATGCAAATCACATCTGATAGAAATACTTACTGAAATCACGAGGAGTAGAAAAGGCACCACAATCCAGCAATAGTAAATTTCACAAAATTGCAGTGAACAAATACTTGAACACAACGAGAATTCACATAGATATTCAAACTAGGAATCACAATAACACTAATAGAAGCAAAATCAAATGAAACAGATAAATTTCATCAAAATGAAATCACGAAGAGGAGAAAAAGCACCAGAAAATCTACCTGAAGATAGTCGTGCTAGTAAGATGGAGCTGCGTAATTCTGAATTCTAAGACGGAAGAGATGATCCGATATTTGATTGAAAGAACCAGAGAAAGCAATTAAGGTCTTCGTCGAGTTGTTGAGACAAAGTATAACTCGTGCTTTGGGGATACAATATTATATATATAATAGATTGGGTAGCAAGAACTTTGCTTGCTTAGGTCACAAGTTCTTCAAGTATATAATACGGCATGGAGGTGAACATTTGGCGGGGAAATTTGAGACGGTCAAATTGGATTTTCACTGGAAACAAACTCTCAGAATAAGATTGTCTATGCACAATTCTTTTCCGACCCCACTTGTGAATTACATTGAATACTGAGTGAATATGTTAAACAAGCTCTCAATCTTCACAAAGCAAGAATAAGACTTTATATACATAATTCTTTTTCAACCCTACTTATGAATTACATCGAGTGCAGAGTGGTTATATTATTGGTGTTATTTATGTTACATGCTTACAAATGTAATGACATAAATTATAATTTGTGTATTAAAAAAAATAGTACTTCAATCATTTTCAAAACCGTTATGAAAGAATGAAAATGCAAGAGGACCCCACACATTTAGTTGTATATACTATGTGAAGTTTAGAAGTTGTTGCAGGAAGGCTAAATCAAGTATCACGAGTTAGTTATTGTTTAAAACTAATGTTCCCCTAATTTGATTATAACTGCTCAACTAAAATTAGCTAAACTAATTCTATTTCTTTATGACTTTATCATATGGTTGTGTATATTAATTCTCACTATTAGTCAACTCCTATGTTGCTGCAAATTACTTATTGTTAACGTTATGTCACCAACCTGTTATTGACATTTTTTGGATAAAGGCATTCAGAACATAATACATTTCTTCTAATTAATTTTTGTTTACCAAATTCAGGATTGATTTGTCACTATCAATTTGAATCTAATTATTACTATGATTTAGTGAAAGAGAGGGCTGGTAATGATCCAAATTAAACTTGAAGCATCTTCACTGCTACCTTGTCCCCGATCTCCATATATTTTTCTTTTAACTTGAAAATAGAAATTTAAGTTGTAAAATGTTTTTTTTTTTTTTTGCTGTTCATCTCAATGATTTTAACTGAGTTATCAACTTTTCAGTTGTACGAAGCAGGTATCATGTGAACATTCATCTTGATGTGTGGCAAGTGTAAATGGTAACATATAATTTAGGAATGACAAAATTAACTCATTAAAATAGAATTTAGTCAACTAATTTAAATTTAACAAATTAATGATTCATCTGTTTATTAGTTAGTTCATCGAGATATCTCTAAATTCAATCTATCTCAAAATTTGGCTCATTATACTAAATATATAGCTCATTTTGATTCGTGAGAAAATAAAATTCAAGAAGTAAATTTTATATAACTTCTCATTAAAAAAATTGTTATAATTAATTATTTAGTCTATCTTGATCAAACATCTCAACCCAGCTGACTTTGAACAGGGTTAGTCGATTACTCTTTATATATATATATATTCACCCCATTTTGATTCCAAACCCCCTTTCATAATCAATTAATTTTGTTCGACCTCGTGTGTGCATTAAAAATTCAACAAGTAATCCCTTTTTATATGATCAAATCTTTGTAGACAAAGTAGTCTGGTATTTTAATGGTGAAAGATAGCATGCATTTATTAAATTAGTAGAGATATGCGTAAGATAATTCAAATACTAAAAAAATTAGTAAGTACATATTATATATTTTAAATCCAATATTATCAATTATTGTGAACCCGCTCCATAATTTCAACTAATTTTATATACTTTCTTTGTGGACAGTAGTAGCATGGATCAAAAACTCTTCCTATCTTTTAACCTTTTTCCTTTTTACCAATATTATATGAAAATTGTAAAAGTATAATCACCACATTATACTTTAAAAAAATGTCAATAGACCCACCTGACAAAAAACAAATAAAAAATAGCTGTTGGAGATGGAAAGAGGAAGCAGGGGCCAGGGTGGGTAGTCCAGTGTAATATTGGCGTGGCATCAAAGTATAGGAAGGTGAATGACGAAGGTGATTTAAAGCTCAAGGAATATAGATAGAATTATCCCACGTAATGATGTTCATTTTTTATTAACTAATAAAGTCTACTTTGGTTAATTTCTAAGGCTATTTTATTTTGTAAGTAACACTCCTTTTTATTTCACTTGATTCTTATTTCTTACATTAAAAATAATATTTCATTTTACTTATCTTTTTTAACAAAGTAAGAGATTTTTTTTTTATTTCTATACTATCTTTAGTATTAAAAAATTAAAATAATAATAATAATCAAATTTAGAAATTAATGAAATATAATTTTTAATTTATTTTTTTAAAAATGTATCAGACCAATAATGATCAACTAATATAAACGGAACGGAGTTAATCATTACGGCCTCTAGAGTTGCTTCCTTGTCACAACTTTAACTAACTTTGTGGTCCTACTTTTAGTTTTACTCCCTTCCTGTCTTTCTCATCCTATTTCATTCAATTTTAAAATTATTTACTCATTATAATAATATTATTACTATTATTATTTTTACCACTCAGTTTTCACCTTCACTTACTTCTTTTCAGCCTCCGCCATTCTTTCATATATTATTTCAATTATTTATTTTGCAAACTCAAACTAAAGGAGTCAAAAATGAAAGCATAATTTGTCAAACAAGTGAGATAATCACAACTTCACAGCTTTAATATGATATATATTAGCAGACAATTAAGTCCTGAGCTTGAGTATTCAATTTTCAATGTTTGGTTCATAATCAAAAGAATTAAACTCACGTAGAATTATGTTAAAATATATGTATTAATTTAAACTTTCAAAGGTCATATTAATTGTATGGGTAAAATTGAGAAATTTTAATCATGATTAAATAAGTGATCAAGTAATATGAAACAAATATTTTTAATAAGATGTCTGTCTAATATGGAACGAGAACTAATGATCACGCACTGCAATACATTCAAACCTAGCTAGTAGTTTCGTCTCCAATTAATTTCGTATGTATGTTATTCATTAAATGAGTGAAATTAATAAATTTTGAATCTAATAAACAGTACAAAACCAATAAAACTTAAATACTAAAATCACACATCCCATGATAAATGTATAATATTTGTTATGTACCGCATATTCGAGATAACAAAGGGGTGAGACGATTGCAGCATAAACCTGGAAGGATTTCAACTATTGTCCTACACTATTGTCATCCCTACCACAAATATGCAATCACAAATAGGAGTAATGAAAGCAGTGAAAAAAAAGAAAGAAGTTGAGTAATGAGAGCAACCAGTGGACCAAGTTTATTGGGCCAATATGAAATTTCACTTCAAAATTTTGAGTTTGCAAAATAACCAGCCCCATGTTAACAAGAAAGCCCAACTACTCTTTTGCTACTTTCTTAAGTTTGAAAGGGTTGAAAAGTTGTCCGTCAAAACTTGCCGATTTTAGTCCTTCAAGTATTCAAAAAATTATCAGGTTTGGTCTTTGTCCATTTTTTAATACAATAGCTTAAGTTTATATTAACGGAAATCTTCGTGAAATTAAATCTTTAACCCATTTTTTAAGTTGTTTCTCTATCTCCGCCCCTTATGAAAAGAACAATACCGTCAACGATTCAAAATAAAATTAATGAGGAAAGAAGATATAAGTTCTAATTTTATTCAATGGAAGATAAAATTAAGCATATAATTGTTGTTAATGACTTGAATCCACACTTAAATATGCTAATCAGTGCGGATTTTATTTAATTTACTCAAATTTCTTTACGTAAAATAAAATAATAAAATTGATATATTTTAAAAAAATTACAAATCTACTATTTTATAAATTTTAGTTTCTGAAAAATTAAACAAATTCCGTTCAATGAAGTTGTTGGAGTACAAACTTTGGATTTAACAGGTAATATTTTTTTTCTTTTTATAATAAAGTTTAGCATATTCAAGTCATTAGTAGCAATAATATGCTTCATTTTATCCTATGTTGAATAAAATCATGACTTATATTTTCTTTCCTCGTGAGCTTTATTTTAAATCGTTGAGGTTAAGTTTCTTCGCATAAGGTTAATTTGAAAAAAAAATAGCAGAGAGAGAGAAACAACATAAAAAAGTTGCTAAAAGATTTAATTTCTCGAGGCATGGATTCCGTCGATATAAACCTAAGCTATTTGTATTAAAAAATGGACAAAGACCAAACCTGATAAGTTTTTGAATACTTAAAGGACTAAAATCGGTAAGTTTATAGTTAATGGACTAAAACGGTAAGTGTATAGTTAAGAGACCAAAACTGATAAGTTTTTGAATAGTTAAATGACTAAATCCGTTAAATGTATAGTTAAGAGACTATTTTAGACCTACTCTTATAATTAAGGGACTATTTATGTCATTTTCTCTATTAAATTTAATAAATTAATGAATTAATAAATTTAAAGGATAATATAGTAATATTACCTCTATTATTTATTGTTTCTCAAGGGTGTGTCAAGTAATAATAGACAACTATTGTTGGACAGAATAAGTAATTTATAATTCTGTATCTAAGGATTAAAATTTTGATTATAAATTTTATATTTTAAATCAACCAATAAAAATTGCACAGGTTAAATATCAAAGGAATAGTTATTTTTTTTAATCATATAGACTCTTTTTATTATCAATGGAGTAGACTTTTTATTAAAATAAATAAATAAGTTATTAATTAGTTTTTTTGTTTTTTCCGCGTCCTTTTATTTTCCGCGTGCATATTTCTTAAAGCGCGTCTTAGAAAGCTTTAAATAGACGCTACAGGCGCATATTAGAAGTTCATGCTCAACTGAAATCGGGACCTTCATACGCCGGCGCAGAGTACGCTACCGGTGACGAATCAAAACCCTAAACCCTAAATTAATTTTCTCACATCTATAGCTTCTTCCATCCATTAAGTGTTCTGTAACAGTCATATTTTCTTTTTAAGAAAAAATCAAGAACTTATTGTGTTTTTGAAGTTACACCCGTATTCTTAATGCATATTTAAAGGAAATCAACGAAATTGTTATTGTCAATAATATATTGGCATTGTAAATATCAAGAAATTCAAGAAATCTTTTCTTTTTCCAAAAATTTCTGTTGTTATTTTTGTAGTGTATTAAAGATGTTCAATAATTTGTTTTTACATTTTTTAGGGAGATGGGGGACATTAAGCAAATGCCTGAGGCTGTTTATCATGTATGATTTCACAAGGGTTGTTGGGGAGTTAGTTTTCACAAGGGTTGTTGAGGAATTGAATGGAAAGATGTGAAGTTGTTCTTGAAGTCTCCACTCACGCATAGTGTATTGATGTTCTTGATGCTGACATCATCTTTTCTATTGTATTCATGCTACTGTACATAATTTCTTTTGCCCAACAATTATGATGTTCATAACTTGGAATGGTTGTTGTAGTCTATAGGATTGCATGCATTACTCAACTGATAGGCTGTTTGGCGGTTTGTGTTCATTAGTGTCTTTCAATATAATTTTGTGGTTTTACTTGTAATTGGGAAAACTGGTATGTTGTCGGCCATTTTAAATGTAGTTTCGTATGTGCTACATCAAATACAGTCATTAAGATTAATTGCATGCTTTCCCAACAAGTTTTGGCTTTACATGAGAGGCTCTGAGCTCTATTGCAGACGTTTCTTTGTTGGAAATTGTTACTAAAACTAACGGGAATCCAAATGGATATTGTAAGGTAAAGTTCTTTTGAGTTTTAGTTTGTAGCATCCATTAGGATATGTGTAAAACTACTAACTTGGTCTTTGTTCTTGCTAATGTTTACAGGACGGCAAGTGTTTGTACCTTGGAATTGATGATTGCTGACAAAATGTTGGTACAACAGGTAATTCTGTATAAGCCTAATTCTGTAAAAGCCTAACTGATACAATACTGTTTGCTAATAAGGTAATTTCTTGGGATTTTCTCTTTGTAGTCATTGTTCGTGATGTATTTTACAACCAACCAGTTCGAAGGTTGCAAATGCACTCCAAGTACTTCTAGTTTTCTCACTATTCAAACAAATAAAAGATATTGATTTACTTACTTTACTTCTAAAGTTGTACTCTGTTCTGATTGATCTTTTGGTTTGCATATATAATCTGGAAGCCCAATGAGGGTTTTGCATTCTCTGAAAGAGTCTCTGCTAAGAATCTCCCTTGTGCATCCCAGTGTCTCCTTCAAAATTGTTGACATTGAAAGGTTTGTCTCTGTTATACTAGCTAACTTAAGGATATGTCCTATCTGGTTTCTTAGATATTGTAAGTTTGTGTGCAGTGAGGATGACCTACTTTGCACACGTGCTTCTCCTTCTCCTTCTCTTCTCCGTTGCCGCTATTGTCCAGTGGGATTTGCATTCCTCTGAGTTCCCTTAACAAATTGAATTCAACAGATGGTTTATTCAAGCTTTCAGGATACATCTCAGGTCTTGATGTTTACATAGTGAATGTATACAGGCCCAAATCGATGGATAAGAGATGTGAGAAGTTATCTTTTTTACACTTTCTTTCTTTAACAACCACTGTTTAATCTTCAGATTTGGTTAACATTTACTATAATCTTAGACCATGTTCACATGGTTCAAAAGCGCATATGGGTGGTAGCATGCGTCTTGGATCAAGAACGTATTTTCAAGTCAAAGATTCTAATTTGGTAGTTGTTGCTAAAACTCACGGGAGGCCGAATGGATATCGTAAGGTTTTGAAGGTAAAGTTTTTTTGAGTTTTAGTTGGTAGTATCCATTAGGATAGGTATAAACCTACTAACTTGGTCTTTGTTGTTGGCATTGTTTACAGGACGGCATTTGAAGGTAAAGTTCTTTTGAGTTTTAGTTGGTAGTATCCATTAGGATAGGTATAAACCTACTAACTTGGTCTTTTTTCTTGGCACTGTTTACAGGACGGCAAGTGTTTGTACCTTGGAATTGATGATTGTAGACAAAATGTTGGTATAACAGGTAATTCTGTGCAAGGCTACCTGCGATTTTTGAAATCTTATGGTATGCTGTCTCGTTGACATTGAGTTGATAAATAAGGAGTAGCATCTATATCTAGATTACTTAGAAGTGGCTCTAACAAGTTTTTACTCTGGTTTTGGATTACTTCTGCAGTGGGTTAGAGTCCCACATTGTTTGGAGAATGAAAATCCAGAAAATCTGCGCACCCCCTTACATCTAATGTTTTACCTACAGAGGATGATTTCCTGGATAACAAATTCAGTGCTTCAGCTAGCTCCAGTTATAAATCAGACTGCCTGTTAGGTTCTGGATGGGAGGAGTCTTAAATAATTGTAGCTGGCAGATCAAGAGAGGATGCCTCATTTAGGTAGTCTCTTGAACTTCATAAGATTCAAATTTGATGCATGTGAGAAGGAAAGCATTTATGTGGAGCCGTTCTTTGCACAGAAGCCTGATACGATCATCTTATGGATTTCTTTAAACAGATTGCTGAAAAATATGGTTCTGGCCTACCATCTTTTAGTCGAGACTGTCTCCTCTGCCACCATATCCTGTGTATGCTATTGTTAAATCTAACTCTGAGCATGAAGTTAATATGTTTTGGTTTGGTTAAAGCAGGACTTGATTCTGATTCACAAGCTGTCAACATCTGGCACACTTCTTGCGGTAACATTCTCTAATACTTGTCTCTGTCATAGTATACACTCAAGAAGTTAAGTACATGTAAACCATTTGCAAATCAGTCTTAGAAGTGAAAGGTGTTGTAGTTGTTAATACAGGATTAGTTGCTCACCTACATTCTCAAACCTTTTACTACACTTTATAGCTTATTCTCTTCAACATTCATATTCCTCCCTCTGAAGGATATATGCCTGTCTAAATGTGGAAAACAACTCCTGACAAGCACTTCTTCTCAGGCTTCTTATTCCATTCTGAGGTATCAATAACAGTTTATATCAGTTCTGTGTTGCATCTTGTTGAAAGCAAGAAGGATTTTTGAGGGTTTAAGCCTTTCAAGTGTCATTTGTGGCGCATTGTCTCTTAAGGTCCGAATTCCCGTAACGGATGAGTATTTACAGGCAAAAATCCCTTTATAGTAGATAGTCCCTGCATAGCATAACTCGTTTATTATTCCCCGCGTTAGGATCCCTACATTATTATTCATCACATAACAGTTTTTACAGTATCATCACCGCATAAACATTCCCTGCATGACTAATACTTTAACCAAATAATGTCTTACTCTTTTTAATTGCAATTTTGTGATATTTCTGAAGAAATGGAGAGTGACATAGGGTGCTTTATCTTTTGTTCCATCACTTTGTGATCGTCTGGTAGTGTATATTCTTATGTAGAAACTGAGGCCCATGACAAAATAAATGCGAGTCCCTTTTTACATAGTCAATGATTATTATCTTTTGTTTGATTCTAGCATTTATCTTCGTTGAACATTACACTCATTGTCATGTTCTACAGCATGCTGCAGATGAGTGAATTCGTTTCGAAGAACTGCTTGAGAAGGTAAGGATTGTCTAATAACTCATTGATGTGTCATTTCAATGTGGAGTGTGTAACTTAGTGAAATCTGGACAAAAGAGGACAACAACCTATCTTGATTTTGAGCAAGAATCAGTACGTTTATGGTCATCTAATTTGAAATAGATTTTCCTTGTGCTGCTTGGCTTGTGGGGGGAAGACTTGAAACTCTTTATAATAGGTAACATTGATTTTGAGTCTTTTACCATGCTTTTGTTGACCATGCCTGAAACTGGTTACCAATTATTATACAACTATGCTTGACCAAATTCAAAACTGGGGTTGGATCTGCAACATTCATTCTCAAGCTTCAAGATCATTTACCAGGTAAGTTACGGTTATTTGATTAGATTTTCATCACAACTAGTCTATGGAACTTGATAAAATTGCCATTTACCTGATATTCCATTCCACTAAATTTTGCAACATTCATTGAAGTTGAACCTAACTCTAGCATGAAGTTATATGTTTTGGTTAAAGTGGGAACTTAAATCTGATTCACAAGCAACCGACATCTGTCTCATTTCTTGCGGTAACATTCTCTAATACTTGTCTCTGTCATATTATACATTCCAAATGTTAAGTACATGTAAACCATTTGCAAATCAGTCTTATAAGGGAAAGGTAATATAGTATTGATTGTAGTTGTTAATACAGGACTAGGAAGTGACATCAACTAATAGGACATAAGAATTGGGCTTAGAAATTATTGGGAATAATGCTACACTGTGTAGTAAATACACAAGGGCTGGAAGAGATTGCTCTCACCTACATTCTCGAACCTTTTACTACACTTTAAAGCTTATTTTCTTTAGCATTCCTTTTCCTACCTCTCAAGAATATATGCCTGTCTTAAGTGTGGAAAACAAAGCATGGCAAGCACTTCTTCTCAGGCTAGTTGTTCTATTCTGAGGTATCAATAGCACAGTTTATATCAGTTCTGTGCTCCATATTGTTGAAAGCAAGAAGGATTTTTGAGGGTTTAAGGCTTTCAAGTGTCATTTGTGCACATTGTCTCTTAAGGTCCATTTTATGTTGTAATTGGGTTGATTGTAGTGAGTGAATTATGAATTGTTACTTCTAAGGGATTTTTTTTCCTAGTACCATCAATAACTAGACAATGCTAGAAGTTCTCTTTTTGAATTATAGGGCCTTGAAGCTTGAATAGCTTCCAACTTATTTGGAAAACTACTCATGACATCATTCATGTTTTAGGAAATACGCCACTAGCTAACAAGATTCTCTTGTATGTGTTTCATAAGATATAATTGTTTTCTTGATAATACAAGTTTCTTGTATTTTGTACGTTAATCTAACTGATGTGGATCTGTTAGAAATTATTCAACGGGTTAGTCCATCAACACTAACTAGCTCTCATATTTTACTCCTTCATTTAACTCCAAATCTTTCTTATGGAATCTTGCTTAAGTTCTTGTTTAAATGCCATGTCATGTTCTCTGAATAATGTCTTTGCAACCGACAGCTTGCTGATACAGATGGATCATCAACAGTACCCTATCAGTGAATCGGGTCTTGAAAAAACAAGATTTGCAGGAATAAGTTACTTTTTAATTTATGAATCTGGAGCTACCTTGATGCTCTCGCCTCCACCCACACCCCCACATATGATAAAGAGAAAGAACATGGAATTAAAACCAAATGTGATTTAAGATATTTTTCTTTATTCTTGTTGTCTGTGTTCATTTGTGTTGGAACAATAACTCCGATATGGATAGAGTGGAACAAATACAGTGGAATGAAGATCAATATGGCAGGCTTACTAATTTTGGTGAAGCATAATTGATGGATTGATTCCTGATGTTGTCATTCTATTTATTTATTTATTTTCGTAGGTGCAATTATGTTTGCTGATGCATTGTTGTCTTCCGAATGTTCCTCATTGTTGAAGAGTTGAAGCAGATTTCATTGTGTTTTCAAGTGAGTTGAAAATTGCATTTTAGGAAATATCTGCGTTGGAACTGCATTTGATGGTATGTTTAAGAGAACATTGCGTATTATTAATGACATCTTTTCGTTTGTTAGTGTGCTCATGGGTGACTGATTACTGTCCCTCTTGTCAACTTGGGTGCTCTGCATGAGAAAATTTCCAAGTTAGGTTCGTGGAGTAGGAGTTCCTCTGAGGATATTTCCTGTCTGGTTTACTTCTAAAGCTGTTCTCATCTGATTGATCTTTTAGTTTGAATATATAATGTTGAAGTCCAAATAGGGTCTTGCATTTTCGGAAGAGTCTCTGCTAAGAATCTCCCTTGCACATCCCAGTGTCTCCTTCAAAATTATTGATATTGAAAGGGGTTCGCCTTTGATACACCGGCTAACTTAAGGATATTTCCTGTCTGGTTTCTTAGATTTTGTTCATTTGCTTGTAGTGAGGATGACCTGCTTTGCACACATGCTTCTCCTTCTCCTTGCCGCTGTTGTCCAATGGTTGGGATTCATCCGAGTTCCCTTAACAAATTGAATGCAAGCTTTCAGGATACATCTTAGGTCCTGATGTTTACACAGTGAAAGTAGTATACAAGCATGGATAAAGAGATGTAATAAGTTATCTTTTCTACACTTTGTTTCTTTAACAACCACGGTTTAATTTGCAGGTCCTTCAGTATTTCAGTATATTGTCCTGACAAAGAAAAACGGAAAACTAATCTTGGTTAACATTTACTAAATTGGATGCTTTCCTTTTATGGTGTTTTTGTTTTCCTTGACCTTCGTAATGCAGATATCAATTCAAGATTTGTTTCCAAAGAACCAATACAAAAATTACTTAATAACATAGCTACGAGTTTTGACAATGCTTCTGACATTGAGCAGCAAAGAAGATCTCAGATATATTCACTGTTTTTGTTGAACCTAAACTGCCCAGGATAAGTTTTATATGATTTGACTTTGGGGCCTTCAAAGATCTCTGTGGAACATAGGTGTGATCTTTGTTGGCATTTATGACTTAGACTCCTGTTTTTTGCTTACCCAATCATTTCTGCTTCCCTTTAGATGAAATTTGCAGCTTTTTTTTTTGTACGAATTTACATCAGTTTTTGTAAATCTAGATATTTGCTGCATCAATCTCTTCTTGGGAGCCTTGCTATCTTTCGGAGATAGTGACATTCAGCTGTATATTGATTTTTGAGTGGGGTCAGGGTAGAGAGGTGGCTCATATTCTCAGGAGTTTGAAACTTGTAGGTCAATCTGGGCCATCTAATTCAAAAGAAAAATTTCTGTTTTTCAGAAAAAGTAGAGACCTACCAAAAAATTTAGGTTGATCTTCATTCCTCAGCTATGGAGGTTGGAAACGCAGCTTTGACTCTGTTGATCTTTGCATTATTCTAGAGAGTAGAGACTCAAGAGCTTTTGAGGATACTTTTTTATGTACCCTTTGTTTCAAAAGGTATCAACTTACCTCCTTCAGGTTAGAGTTACTGAGTTAGTATCTTTTCTATTCTTTGAAGAATTAAAACAGAGAAATATATATTAATGACTTGGATCTTAGTGGAAGTTACTTCATTTGAACAGTTAACACTACCTAATGTTCTAACAGTTTTAATATATACTAGAAATTATTAATTAGAATGAGGGGATTAAGGAAAAGCTAGAATAGGCTCTGAGGAAGTGACAAAATTCTTATTTTCTTTGATGAGTGGAGGAAGTTGGAGCACATGTAAGCAGAGGACTGCGTTTGGTTCCTCTTAATTTTTGACTGCAGACCATGCTCTAGATTAAACTTGAGAACATTTGCACTTTTTAGGATTACTTAAATTTGTTTCAATGATTACATTGTCTGATTCTGTAGACATTTTGCTATGAGTTGGATAGGAAGCTATTGACTTCAATGCCATGTCTTTGTTAAAAGCTCTGGTCATTATACTCGGTATTTCTTCTTTATTTACCATATGTAGGTTAAGAGAGGAGTGGTTTGACTTTGATTTCAAAAGAAGAAGAAGAGAGGAGTGGTTTGACTTATCGGCACAAAAAAAGAAAAAAAAGGTGAGGTGGGGAAGGTGTGGTTCTTCTCTTTAGTGAGTATACTGTCTAAATGTGGAAAACAAAGCATGGCAAGCACTTTGTCTCAGGCTTGTTATTCCATTCTGAGGTATCAATACCACAATTTATATCAGTTTTGTGCTCCTTGTTGTTGAAACGAAGAAGGATTTTGAGGGTTTAAGGCTTTCAAGTTTCATTTGTGCACATTGACTCTTAAGGTCCATTTTATATTTTAATTGGGTTGATTATAGCGAGTGAATTATGAATTATTACTTCTAAGGGATTTTTTTTGTTCTAATACCATCAATAACAAGACAATGCTAGAGGCTCTCTCTTTTTGAATTATGACGCCTTGAAACTCAAATAGCTTCCAACTTATTTTGGGAAACTGTTCATGGCATCATTCATGTTTTAGGAAATACTCCACTAGCTAACAAGATTCTCTTGCACGTGTTTCATATGAAAATGGTTGTGTTCTTGATAATATAGGTTCTGACGTTCTGTGTATTTTGGGCATTAGTCTAACTGATGTGGATCTGTTAGAATTTCGTCAACAGGTTAGTCCATTCACACTAACTAGCTTTCATATTTCATGCCTTCATTTAATTAACTTTAATCTTTCTCATGTGGAATCTTGCTTATGTTCTTGCTTAAATGCCGTATCATGGTCTTTGAAAAAATTATCTGCAACCCACTTAACTAACCCCATGTTTTTACGTTACTCCCTTCCTCCAATTAACGCCTCCCTTTGATTTATTCCACCCCTCTCATTTTTCTTTTTATTATACATCAACAAGAATCGGAGGAGATGAAGTCGAAGGCTGCCAACGAAATTTCGAAAGATGGTGCTTTTATATTTATTTTCCCTTTAGACAAACTTATGTTATTCACTTCTTCTATTAGTTTTCCATCTCATTTCCCCTTGCACCAACAGCTTACTCAAAGATGAAGACAAATGTATAGTTGTTTATACTTCAAGCCACTCTATGATATATATGATATATGGAATCCATTCAGTTGACTTCTCTACCTTAGAGTTCGACTGCTGGCGTAACCAGAAAAGGTGATTGGTTTGCATTACTTTTCTATTTGTATGGTAGACGAGTTTTGCTTATGGTAGATAATTGTCCAGTCCATAATAGAAATATTGAAGGACTACAAAATGTTGAATTGTTTTTCTTGCCACCCAACATGACATCCAAAATTCAACCTTGTGATGTTGGGATAATAAGAGCTTTCAAGATGTATTATCGTAAAATTTTTTATCCTAGGATATTAGAAGGCTATGAAGTGGGACAAACTGATCTAGCAAAGATTATTGTTTTGGATGCTATCAATTTTGTAATCCCTGCTTGGACAACAAATGTTCAACAAGAGACAATAGCAAATTGTTTTCGATACTGTAAAATTCGTTCGAGGGATGCAATCTGAGAGAATTTGAATGAACCCACTTGTGAAACGTCATTCATGAATTTGAGGTCATGATTAATGATCTCGGTTACCACAACAAAATGGATGTCAATAACCTGTTGGATTATTCGGGTGAAAGTGATACATGTTTAGAGGTCCCGAGCTTAGAAGAAATTGTGGATACCATCAGAAAAAGCAATGTTGATGATGAACTTGTTACGCGTAAGGAAACACTTATCGCATCTAGAACTCATCACAATTTTATAGTGCAGTTCGAAAAGACAACACCGGAGCTCCAGATTTAAATTTTAAGAAAAAACAGAACACAATAGAATCATATTTTACTAAATTGTCTTAAATATATTTGTACTTTCAAAAAATTATTAATTTATGATATTAATGGAACCTTATATTTATATAAATATATTAGCTTATCGAAATTGGTGATTTTTTCCATTGGCCTAAGTCGGGACCGGAGGAAAATATTACTTTAGAGAGATTATTAATTACCGAGTATTAATTTATAGAGATTTTACTGTAGTATACTTATATATATATATATATATATATTACTCCCTCCATCCAAACCACTATATTAAAAATAGTTGTCCAACAATACTAATTCAATTTAAAAAATGTAGAGATAATTTACTTTTTGTATCTGTTCTACCCTTGCAATAAATACTATTTATCATTTAACACATTTTAAAAGCATTAAATTTAATAAAGTCAATGGATAATATATTAATATTACCTCTATGATTTATTGTTTCTCAAGGGGTGTACCAAATCAACAGTGGACAACTATTGTTGGATAGAGTAAGTAATTTATAATTTTATATCTAAGGATTAAAATTTTGATCATAAATTTTATATTTTAAATCAACCAATAAAAATTGCACAAGTTAAATATCAAAGGAATAGTTTTTTTTTTTTAATCATATAAACTCTTTTTATTAATTTCTTTTTATTATCAATGGAGTAGACTTTTTATTAAAATAAATAAATAAGTTGTTAATTAGTTTTTATGTTTTTTCCGCGTCCTTTTATTTTCTTAAAGCGCGTCTTAGAAAGCTTTAAATAGACGCTACAGGCGCATTTTAGAACTTCATGCTAACTGAAGGACGGGACCTTCATACGCTACCGGCGCAGAGTACGCCACCGGTACGCTACCGGTGACGAATCAAAACCCTAAGCCCTAAATTAATTTTCTCGCATCTATATGCTTCTTCCATCCATTAACTGTTCTGTGACTATGTCAGATTTTCTTTTTAAGAAAAAATCAAGAACTTATTGTGTTTTTGAAGTTACACCCGTATTCTTAATACATATTTAAAGGAAATCAACGAAATTGTTATTTCAAGAATATATTGGCATTGCAAATATCAAGAAATCCAAGAAATCTTTTCTTTTTCCAAAAATTTCTGTTGTTATTTTTGTAGTGTATGTTAAAGATGTTCAAGAATTTGTTTTTACTTTTTTTTAGGGAGATGGGGGACATTAAGCAAATGCCTGAGGCTGTTTATCATGTATGATTTCACAAGGGTTGTTTGGGAGTTAGTTTTCACAAGGGTTGTTGAGGAATTGAATAGAAAGATGTGGAGTTGTTGTTGAAGTGTCCACTCACACATAGTGTATTGATGTTCTTGATGCTGACATCATCTTTTCTATTGTATTCATGCTGCTGTACATAATTTCTTTTGCCCAACAATTATGATGTTCATAACTTGGAATAGTTGTTGTAGTCTATAGGATTGCATGCATTACTCAATTGACAGGCTGTTTGGCGGTTTGTGTTCATTAGTGTCTTTCAATATAATTTTGTGGTTTTACTTGTAATTGGGAAAACTGGTGTGTTGTCTGGCCATTTTAACTGTAGTTTCGTATGCTTGCTTTACACCAGCTACATCAAAATACAGCCATTAAGATTAATTGCATGCTTTCCCAGCAAGTTTTGGCTTTAAATGAGAGGCTCTGAGCTCTATTGCCGACGTTTCTTTGTTGGAAGCCAAATGGATATTGTAAGTTTTTCAGGTAAAGTTCTTTTGAGTTTTAGTTTGTAGGATCCATTAGGATAGGTGTAAAACTACTTACTTGGTCTTTGTTCTTGCCAATGTTTACAGGACGGCAAACGTTTATTCCTTGGAATTGATTATTGTAGACAAGATGTTGGTAGAACATGTAATTCTGTACAAGCCTACCTGATACAAGTGTTGACTACTGTTTGCTAATAAGGCAATTTCTTGGGATTCTTCTCTTTGTAGTCATTGTTCGTGATGTATTTTACAACCAACCAGTTTGAAGGAAGCAAATGCACTCCAAGTACTTCTAGTTTTCTCACAATTCGAACAAATAAATATTGATTTACTTACTTTACTTCTAAAGCTCTACTCCTGTCCTGATTGATCTTTTGGTTTGCATATATAATCTGGAAGCCCAATGAGGGTTTTGCATTCTCTTCTGCTAAGAATCTCCCTTGTGTATCCCAGTGTCTCCTTCAAAATTGTTGACATTGAAAGGTCTGTCTCTGTTATACCAGCTAACTTAAGGATATGTCCTATCTGGTTTCTTAGATTTTGTAAGTTGTGTGCAGTGAGGATGACCTACTTTGCACACATGCTTCTCCTTCTCTCCGTTGCTGCTATTGTCCAGTGGGATTTGCATTCCTCTGAGTTCCCTTAACAAATTGAATTCAACAGATGGTTCATTCAAGCTCTCAGGATACATCTCAGGTCCTGATGTTTACATAGTGAATGTATACAGGCCCAAATCGATGGATAAGAGACGTGATAAGTTATCTTTTTTACACTTTGTTTCTTTAACAACCACTGTTTAATCTTCAGATTTGGTTAACATTTACTATAATCTGTAGACCATGTTCACAGGGTTCAAAAGTGCATATGGGTGGTACCATGCGTCTTGGATCAAGAAGAACGTATTTTCAAGTCAAAGATTCTAAATCTGCATAACTGTAAGTACTTCCTTTCCTCCAACCTCACTGCATTGTCTATCTGAAGCCGTTCTGGAGGACTTCTCCTATTGATATTACCAAGTGGCTAAACTATATCTTTTCTCAGATTTGGCACCCAGAGCTTTGTATGTGAGAGGCACTGTTATAGATATGATGTTCAACACTTTTTTTTCTTTAAATTTGTTGATCACTTCTGTATGTAGGCATGTTTTGCTTATTTATTCTAGCTAAAGTTGAGCTGGAACATACGTATTCGTGCTTAGGTACTTTTAGCCCAGCTTATGGAGACAACATATCATTGTGCTTTCTTTTTGACTGGCCATTTCAATTAACTATTGTTTCGTCTACTTCCTTTACACCAGCGACATCAAAATACTGCCATTCAGATGTTATGCATGCTTTCCCAGCAAGCTTTGGCTTGAAAGGAGAGGCTCTGAGCTGTATTTCTGACCTTTCTTTTTTGGAAATTGTTACTAAAACTCATGGGATGCCAAATGGATATCGAAAGGTTTGAAGGTAAAGTTCTTTTAGTATCCATTAGGATAGGGATAGGTATAGAACTACTAACCTGGTCTTTGTTTTTGCCATTGTTTACAGGATGGCATGTGTTTGTACCTTGGAATTGATGATTGTAGACCAGAAAATCTTAAGAATTATTGATACAATGAGCTATGCTCTCCTCTAGGGTGGATGGGGACTTGCATAGATGGATTGATACTGAAAATCGAGGTAAAACAGATGAGCATTTAATGAAGAAGAAGAATAGAAGAAGTCATACAACTCTTCCATTTTACCAGGGCAAGAAGAAGTTCTTTGGCACAAGTGAGTCTGCAAGAAGGAAGCATGAAATAATAATATTAAGACTGTTAATGATGTGCCACTCATGCCTGGTAATTTGTCCTGTAGTGCTTGTTTGTGCTAATAATCAACGATGACAGGAAATGTGTGCAGCTAATTAATGTTCCTTTCCATCGTGTAGAAACTAGAGCTGTAAGGAGACTGCATCATTCTGCAGAAACTATCTGGTCAGAGCTTCCATGGCAGTCATCCCATCAATGTGATCAATCTTCCACCCCAAGTTGTGGTGACGGTATATTCTCTAATTTACTGTAATGTTATCAAATTTCTTGGGAGGGTTAGATCTCTTTCTGATATTATCTCAATCAAATGAATTAGTTACTCACACGACCTGATGTTTCTCTCTTCAGGCCAAGTGTGAAAATAAATCTTGTTAACATCTGAAATAGCAAATTACAAGGTCAAGGGGAGTGAACAAGTACACACGATGGGGAGTCAAAATAAGGTAAACAGTTCCTGCCATTTATTCCTGCCTGACTTGAATAAGAGCTGAAATTTTTTAGTGCATGTTACAGTTAATTGGCTTCATTTGTTTCACCCACTTTTCAAGATTATCTTAGACCGCATTCTTACTGATCATGAAATCATTAGAGATTACATTGTCTTTTTCTAAGTCTCCTAGGCCACGTAGTCTCTTTTAAATTCTATCTTGCTATGTATGGATGGATGACAATGATGGTAAGTTTTAGTTTCTTTGACATTGATATAATGCATTTTGATGTGCAGAAAGTTCTGCTTAATTTATTATATTACTTCATCACCTGAAGTTGTGTACGAAGTTGTACCTTCTTTTGAAGGATCATCTGCAGTTGTATCTTCTTTTGAAGGATCATCTGAAGTTGTATCTTCTTTTGAAGGATCATCTGAAGTTGTACCTTCTTTTGAATGATCATCTGAAGTTGTACTTTGGAGCCTTTAAACTGCCCTAGATAAACTTTGGAGCCTTTAAAGATCTCTGTGGAATTTAGGTGTGATTTTTGTTGGCATTTATGAATTAGACTCCTGTTTTATGCTTACCCAATCATTTCTGCTTCCCTTTAAATGAATTTTGCAGTCTTTTTTTTACAAATTTACATCAATTTTTGTAAATCTTGATATTTGTTACATCAATCTTCTTGGAGCCTTGCTATCTTTAGGAGATTGTGACATCCAGCTGTATATGATTTTGAGTTGGATCAGGGTAGAGGGGTGGCTCATCTTCTCGGGAGTTTGAAACTTGTAGGTCAATCTGGGCCATCTAATTCACAAGAAAAATTTCTGTTTTTCAGAAAATAGAGCCTTACCAAAAAATTTAGGTTGATCTTCATTCTTTGGCTGTGGAGGTTGCAAACGCAGCTTTGACCTATTAAATATGCTAACACTGTTGATCTTTGGCATTATTCTAGAGACTCAAGAGCTTTCGAGGATACTTTTTCATGTACCCTTTGTATCAAAAGGTATCAACTTACCTCCTTCAGGTTAGAGTTACTGAGTTATTATCTTTCTCTTCTTTGAAGTATTAAAAGAGAATAATATATATTAATGATTTGGATCCTAGAGGAAGTAACTTCATTTGAACATTGAACACTACTCTAATGTTCTAATAGTTTTAATAAATACTAGAAATCATTAATTAGAATGAGGGGATTAAGGAAAAGCTAGAATAGGCTCTGAGGAAGTGACAAAATTCTTATTTTTCTTTGATTAGTGGAGGAAGTGGGAGCAATGTAAGCAGAGGACTGTGTTTGGTTCCTCTTAGTTTTCGACTGCAGACCATGCACTAGATCAAACTTGAGAACAGTTGCACTTTTAGGGTTACTGAATTTTGTTTCAACTGATTACATTGTCTGATTCTGTAGACATTTTGCTATGAACCGGATAGGAAGCTATTGACTTCAATGCCATGTTATTTGTTAAAAGCGCTGGTCATCACTTACTCGGAATTTCTATTTTGTGTACCATATGTAGGTTAAGAGAGGAGTGGTTTGACTTATCGCCATGAGAAAAGAAAAAAAAAGGTGAGGTGGGGAAGGTGTGGTTCTTCTCTTTATTGAGTGTACTGTCGCGATTCTCTAGACTTAAAGTAACTCTGCCAGTGAGAGCAATTGCAATATCAACATTTATCACTTTCTTTTCTCTCAAGCTACTTTTGGAAAACCTAGATAAGAATATAGTTGTTGAAGTATCCTCCTCATCTATTGCTATTCCATTCCCTGCTCCTCTTTTCAGATATACCTGTGAATTATGAGATTAAAAAAAAGAGTTGGAGAAAGCTACATTGCTCCTTCCCCACAACCAAAGAAACTGACTGCAGAGTGCACCGTCAGGAGAGAGATTCGATCTTTGCAGAATATTTTGGGGAAGTGCTTTTGAAAAGTGTGATCCCTGAGTCCAGATTCTTCAGTCAGATAGAAAGTTCAAGTCAGTCAATTGATGGATCTCTTGCTTATTGCACAGTTGGTGTAAACTGGTAATCCAGAAGCTCTGCGCAACCCCTTTCATCCAATGTTTTACTTTACCTACACAGGATAATTTCTTGGATAGCAACTTTCTGGAATTCAATGCTTCAGCTATAAATAAGACTGCCTGTTAGGTTGAAGGATGAGTTTGTGAAACAATTGTAGCTGGCAGATCAACAGAGGATGTCTCCTTTAGGGAGTCTCTTGAACTTGATGACAGTTCAAATGTGATGCATGAGAGAAGGAAACGATTTATGCAGAGCTGTTCTTTGCACAAAAGCCTGGTACATGATGGACCATCTTTTGATAATGGTGAAATTTTTATGCTTGTCCTAAAGAGGATATGGGCAGTACTTGATCCGTGGGACGTTTATAGTTCAGGTCCTTCTGAATTCTATTATGATGGAGATGATTTGTCACATATACATTCTCATGGTGA
This sequence comes from Solanum etuberosum, assembly GCA_029582245.1. Taxonomy (NCBI): domain Eukaryota; kingdom Viridiplantae; phylum Streptophyta; class Magnoliopsida; order Solanales; family Solanaceae; genus Solanum; species Solanum etuberosum. The sequence goes on from JAJONR010007803.1 coordinate 24,428, forward strand.
AGAAAATCTCAAGAAATGGATCATCAAAAAAATCTTAAGAATTATCTGATACCACGAGCTATGATCTCCTCTAGGGTGGATGGGGACTCACATAAATGGATTGATTCTTGAAATCGAGGTAAAACAGATGAGCTTATAAGGGAGAAGAAGAGTATAAGAAGTCATTCAGCTCCTATTTACCAAGGCAAGAAGAAGTTCTTTGCCACGAGTGAGTCTACAAGAAAAGCAGCAGGAAATAACAATATGAAGGCAAGAAGAAGTTCATGATGTGGCACTCATGCCAGCTAATTTTTCCTTTTGTGCTTGTTTGTGTTAAATAATCAATGGTAACAGGAAATGTGTAACTAATTAATGTTCTTGTCCATCGTGCAGAAACTAGAGCTGTAAGGAGACTGCATCATTCTGCAGAAGTTATCTGCTCGGAGCTTCCACAGCAGTCATCCCATCAATGTGATCAATCTTCCACCCCAAGTCGTGGTGATGGTGTATTCTCTGATGTAAGGTAGTGTTATCAAATTTCTCGGAGAGTTAGGTCTCTTTCTGATATTATCTCAATCAAATATGTTAGTAACTCACACGACCTGATGTGTTCTCTCTTTCAGTTAATTAGCTTCATTTCTTTCACCCACTTTTCAAGATTATCTTAGACTGCATTCTTATTAATCATGAAAGCATTAGAGATTACGATGTCTCTTTCTAAGTCTCCTAGGCCACATAGTCTCTTTCATATTCCATCTTGCTTATGTTCTGATCTTGTAATAGAACTGCCATGCCTGACATTTTTTATCCAAATCTTCAGAATTTGCACCAACAAAAACTCAAAGTTTCTAAGATTCTGGGACAAAATGGAGGGACTTCCATCCAGAGATTTTACAGTTGAGTACTTTAACTATATCTCAGATGTTTTTGCGACTTCTTCTCTATTCTGTTAAGATGATAGATTTTTACAGCGGTACTGGAACAGAGAGTCTTAAGAATCAGGATACCATTGATAAAACCTGCCTGGAGGGTTCCAAAGTTCCCCAAGAGGTGGATAAGAAGTTTAGTCTGATTGTGGACGGCCCAACACTTTCTATAATTGATCCGGTCTATTCTGGCCTTTGTATAGTCCATTATGTCCGTTCTTGGTTTCTCAAATTGAATACATTAGTGCTTTTATGGAGTTTATTTTGCAATCACATTTCTTTTGATAAATGTACTATTGTTTATTGCAAAAAGATATAGACTCAGTTCAGGTGGGAGTTTATATTGCAATCACGCTACTGGCGCATCTTAACTGTCCCTCTGATGCTCTGCTCAAGTAATAGTACTGCTCAAATCAATTTCCCGCCATTCTATCTGATCAAGTAATACTACTGCTCTTCTCATTATCTTGGTATTCTTCCATCCATTAAAAAGAAAGAAAGAATTCGAGAACTCGATATTGTCATATTTTCTTGGAATTCTTGCATGCATTCTTTCTAAGAAAATTCAAGAACTTGTTGGTTTTTTTGAAGTGACATTGGTATTCTTAGATGCATATTTTAACGAAATCAAAGAAATTGTTGCTTTCAAGAATATATTGTCATTGCAAATATCATGGAAATTCAAGAAATTTCTTTTTTTTTAAAGAAGAAGTATGTTATCATTCTCGCAGGGTCTGTTAAAGATGTTCGAGAATATGTTTTTACTTTTAATTAAACATTATATAAATTATATGTTTTAATCAAATCTCTTGTATACTTAATTATTTTTTATGTAATACTTAATCAAATCCCTTCTTTACTTCTAACAGTTGCTGTCGTTCTCCCATGTTGCCTTCAACACAGTGATCAGTGCCGCCACCATCCAACAAATTTCCGCGCTCCAAGCATTGTGCTCTCTTCAAATTAAGCTTTACATCGTTTATTTACTATCTCACTCTCACACCCTGCGCCTTCATTCCCAATAACCCATTAAAGGCGTGTCAACGCTGCATCTCCCTCACCAACTTCCGTTAAAGTGTCTCAAACCTGGACCAGATTCTAGACAGACCCGATCTAAATTTGCACATAAATAAGACTACCCATCTGCATCAGAACTCAAAACAGAAACGGTGTCTTCAGCCGACGTCAACAGCCGCCTTATGCATTCCTTTTGAACATCGTTCGTCCCTCTCTTTGAAGTTGTGTAAAAGGCCTCTACAAATTCGTATATCACATCCAGTTCTTGAAGATGTGCAACACGCCACTCTGTGTTCCCACGACCTCTCGTCCTACCGATTTTTCTTGCCCTGTATTTAAAGCCGTTCAACACGCCGCTGGAAATTCCTCCAGACTCTCCAGGTATTTCACTTTATCAATCTATACTATTGTTATCGACAATTTTGGTGCCCTTTCTGTGAAGCCATACAAAAACGCCACAGCAAGTTCCTACTAAATATCCCAATTTCTTCTTAATCTCCCCATTTTCCACTTTTCCTTCCCAACAACTTCCCTTAAACTCCTGTTCCACCTACGGATATAGAAGACAAGTTACGAATGAACTTAATTCTGGATTAAGAAAATCAATAACGGGTGTTGATCTCTGCCTTATATAAATTACCTTCAAGAACAACTTGCCTTTTGAATTATTATTTTAATGTCGTTGCTGACCACTGTCGTTTATAAATATCCTTCAACAAAACCTCGCCTTTTGGATTACTGACCCAATTACAGTTGATACACATGGGGATGGGGATGAGGATGAGGATGGAGACTCATGAAAAAAAAATAGAATTTACCAACGCAGGCTTCTACTTCCTCCACTGGGCCAGCCACACTCACTAAGGATCATCCAGGTAACCTGCATTCCCGCTTGCATACACTTTGCTTTACTACAGTACCATGAAGGTGCATCATTACCCTTTACTCCGACCTCTACCATCTTCCCATTGATCGTCCTATATGTGCTTTTAAAATTAAAAAAAAAATGCCGCACCACTACTTTTACATGACACTCTTTCCAATTCAATAATTTTCCTTCTGAAGCTTTTACACAGCACTCTCACTTCTTCCTCTTCCACCACTCCCAATAAATTTTCAACTTTTTCGCTCCCAAAAATACCTTGAACAGTATTTTTTTTCCTTCTTGTTACTTGTCCAGATTGTTACTTTCGACATCTCCTGCTTACCTTCATACAAACTACCGCAACAACAAACAACCCAGAACGCCTACTTTTAATTCACATTGGAAGTTGTGTGTGATGTCGCCTCAAATCCGTACGCGCCATCCAATTATGCTACTTTATAAGCGTTACCAGGAATCTAAAATTAAAATAACCACTGAGCTCAGCCTGGGAACATAAAAGATTAAAGTATGGTTAAAATTTTATTCTTTACCCCTTTATGTTTTAGTTTAATACGCAAAAAAAACCTCCAGAGCTGCATGGTTGCCACTTCAATTTTAAAAACTTCCTTTGTGTGTATGCCTAGATGCTTGTAACTCTATGTATACTTGGAATACATACATGTCTTTCATGTTATTGCAATATGACCGTCTACGTATATTGCAGTTCCTCTCTTAGCCAAGATTTAGGACCGATCCAATTAATTCCAAAAAATACCCCCTACTGCATTAGAAGTTGTGCATCATGCCGTCCAAGATCCCTATGCACTATCCAGGTATGATGCTTTATAAAGTTTAACTTGATTTCTAATACTTTACTGCCTTTGAAGCTGTGAACTGGAAAATAAAATGTCCATGAAGCACCCTGTTAAACTCTTCATCGGGTGGGACTGTATCTTCCATAACAGTTATTCACCCATGGACAATTATATGTTGCAGTATCCTGAGTAACAGCTAGAAAAGGATTATCCATCCTCCACGCAGACGAGGACACAGAAGACCCGAGAATTATTAAAAATATTTTGAACAGAAAAATCTTCGAGAATGTATACCCAAGAGTTGTAGAAAGATATAAGGTTTTTATAAACATTTCAAATTAGTTTTGTTATTACAAAATAGCCTTACAAGTTATAAATTGCAAATTATCATTTCACAATGTTGTACGTTCAGATGACTTGCCATACAAATGAGGCTTCATGATGGAGATGCAATGTCAATGCCGATGAACATAACAACTACTCTGGTTCTATATGACATAACCAATCAAGCAATTGATTTCACTGATACAATACATACATTACAGGTAAGTCCTTCATACAATTAAAATCTCAAAAACAGATACTAAGCACAGACCTACCGGATGCGCATGTGTAAACTTAATGAGGATGATATGCAAAACATTTAGACATGAATTTGTGGTCATTAAGGACACTTGGAATTTCTCTGTTTGACTGCTCTTTTTTGGTATTTTAGAGTTGTGATAAAACCATGAAAAATTGGGAATGGATCATACTAAATGCTTTTGTTTACACCTCAGAGTATATGGTAGATATGCGTAAGAATTTAATGGAAATTCCTTTAGTAGTTGTTGGTGTCTTTTTTATTTTTTTGGAGTGCAAATATTGTGAATTATTTGGATATTAGAAAACAATTACTTCGTAAATACGATGAAGTGAAGTTGTGCTTCAGATGTATGGGTACAAATTTGTATATGGACGAAACAGACATTGTGACTTGATTCATGAGGGTTAATGATTCGCAAAGCTCTGGGCGGAGGCACCAGTACCTCCTCCAACACTACCAAAAACTTGGTTGAACCAATAGAAGTTTAACATGTGTAGCTTGATATTGATATTGGTAGTAGAGAATAGAGTTTTGACGAGTCCAACTATGATAGTGAAGATTGATGTGGCTGCCTGATATGAGTAGTTAAGAGAGGTAAATCATATGCAACTTTATATTACTTCTCCTTCCTCAAGGTAGAGTCGTTTCTATTTTGGAGCCACTATTGGATGAGTCCTCTTTTCTCGACCAACTGGTACTCCTTCTCTCTTTGTCTTCATAATTGGGGGTCATTTAAGATTCAGTTTTATGTTTGATAGCTTTCTCCACTGTACGCGGTCTTTAGTAACATGTCCTATGCAAACAAACTCTTCCTTGATAACTATGTGCAATAATCGCTTCAACAGAGTGCTGGAGAGTCAAGATTAAAAGTGAGAGCCAAGGAAAAACAATCCGTCAGGGCAGACTGTATCTTCCCAAACCAGTTTACACCCATGTACAAGTAGGTGTCGCAGTATCAGGAGTAACAACAAGAGAAGGATCTATCCTAAATGCGGACAAGGACACATGAACCACTGCCTTCATTAAAATATATGTTCTGGAAGAAGTGTTCCAGATTGTATGTGATGTAATGGCCGAATTAGACAAGGCATTTTGTACACATTCCAGAACTTGTGAAATTAGTAATTTGGCATCATTGTTTCGGTGTGTATACACCGGCAGATTTATGATATTTTTCAGTTGGAGCCTACCCAAGTTCAAAACAGAGTGTTCTCGGACATCATGCCACCTGAAACTCTTTAATTGTGCCTTTAAATGAGCTTATGAATGAAATACTATGCCAACTCCCATGGAGTTTGGTTGCCGGAAATCTAACCGTAGATTACTTTGAGAATTATTAAGTTGTTACTATTTGAAAAATTAGTAGTAAAATGAATTTCTCTCTTTCAAAGCGAATGCGCTAGCCTATAAGTCGACGTATCTGAGTACATTAAAACAACACTTTGTGACTAACTATTTGGTTGCCTATTCTTGTGAGAAATTGTGTGAGTTTTCTTATCATCTACTAAGATAAGATTTGTTTGTTATCTCTATTATTTTAATAAATGTAATATGTAATAGAACAAAGACAGTGAAAAGATAAAAGTAATAGTTGTACAACTTTGTCTACAAGTCTTTTAACCTGCTCATGTTGCAAGTTAAAATAAAATTGATGTTATATATATATATATATATATATATATATATTATTATTATTATTATTTTTTTCCCTGGAAATTATCAAATCAAATAGACTAAGAATGTAGACACATGTTGACAAATTTTGGTAAATTAGAGATTTCTCAAAAGGTGCCGAGTGCAAAGCCTTCATTGTAATATTCTCCTTCTGTGTATAAATCGTTAAACGTCATTTAATCAAAATGATCATATGTTAATTCATCGGACTAAGAGATATGTGCTTTTGTATCTTTATAAACGACATAACAGATTCATTAACATTTAAGCTAATTAAGGTAGTTTACCACCGCGCAAAGCGCGGGCTGTTTACCTAATAATAATATAATAACGAAGAGAGAGAAAAATATTCTTTTTTGGTGTAAAATTTGATGCAGTGGGTTAGAGTTGATTACACCAAAAATAGTGCTGTGGTGTTTGCATTGGAGATGCCCTTAATAACGTAGGGCTTATAAATAGATATCATTGGAATAGATATAAAATAATTAATGAATTATTGGAAAAAGATTTTTTCCTAACTTCTAAATTTGTTTAAGCTTCCAAAGGGTATTAATTGTAAGAGGTAAAATGGATTTTTTTTAATTAATTTCATATTTATTTAGTAAGTAGACGAGTAATTTGGGACATATATTTTTGATAAAGTCACTAACTAATATGGGATGGAGGGAGTAAGTAAATAGTACTTTACTGTGTGAGTTTATATACTATTCCCTTTGTCCTTTATTACTTGTTCAATTTTTCTTTTTTACTTGTCCATTTTAATAAATCAAGAAAAGATTTAAAAAAATTATCTATTATACCTTCAATTAAATTTTGAAAAAGGTAGAACTTCTGGAAAATCTTAAATTTTTAATTATTCACTTGATAATTAATAGGAGTAAAATAGTAAACTCAATATGTCAATCGTTGTTTTCTTAATAGGTGTGTCCGTTTATGGTGTATTTGATTTGGATCACACTGCTCTTATTTTCGATAAACTCTTGTAAGGAATTCCTCTCCTTAAATTATTATTGAGTGAAAAATTAATCTACTCATTCCCCAATATTATTGCAATTTCGGAGTGAAATTAAAACAAAATTTTAGTATTAAAACCGAATACAAGGACTATTATTTTTACGCTGTTTATACATAGTTTTTTTTAATTATTATTTTATATAGTAGAATCTTGAACCATTTTTGATTTTGTGTGTTTACTTTTTATGTTTTGAACTTTCTTAATAAATTTTTTTGACTACACCACTGACTATGGATATAATTATGGTAAAGTAAATCTATACTTTTTGAACAACAAAAAAAAGACTTTAATGGTCAATAATAAACACATGTTGAGTGACCATTCACCGCAATCAATTACTTCAAGCGTTTGCTACATAATAAAATAGAAAATGAAGGCATACATAACAAAACCCCTAAAAATCTATAAACTAGTGGTTGATCATTGAAATAATATTTAAAAAAATTATCTCTATAGATTTGGATACAATTCCATGGAAGGCACCATGGACTTGTAAATTTCATATATAAGTCTATTTTCAAACTCACTATTTGTATAAGCTAATTCAATTTCCCTTGCCTTTGGAATTCTTTTTCCACCAAACATGTAATTTTCATTGTTCACATTTCCAGCCAAGTGAAACATCATGTTCATATAAGCATTCTTGAATTTGTTCCATAATTTAAATGGTGAAAAAATCTTCAATTTCAATTTTGGAATTGCTTTAATCCTCCATATAATTGTTCTTTTTTGCCTCTTTCCACCTAACTTAATAACCTTTATGTTCTTCTTGCCATTACCATATTTTCTTTTTCTCCATTGTGATCTCTTTAGTAAGCCTCCATTGAATATATTTTGAACTAAATCCATATTATATTCTTTCTATATGAATTTGTGGTTTTGTTTATGAGAGAGTTGTGATATAGTAGTTGATTAAGGGAAAGAAATGTTACTTCTATTTATATATATAACAATTTAAGAGAAGAATTTTTGTAATGGAATTTTAAATTATGTTACGTGTGTGATGAAGCAAGAAAGAGGAAAGTGGAAATTGATTTTCTAATTGTTTTAAGTCAGCAGGTCAATAAAGCCTGTGGGAATTCAATGGTGGACTATTCATCCCATCATTGAAAATTTTAAATGAGGTTTCATTAAAAAAAATATAATAATGTTCTGATGGTTTTGTAACAAAAGGTAAATATTTTAAAGTTTTCTAGAATTACTATATATGTTTTTAAAAAAATATATTGTGAAATCTAAGTAATGCAAGTGAAAAAAACACATTGTGTGCCTATTAGAAAATAGTACTAGTCAAATTGTTCAAAAACACAATGTGTTTGGAAATTCTCTAGAAAATGTAAGGCAATAAAAGGCATACATATTTATCATGGTCAAAAGTTATGAGTCGAAGGAACACCTTCGAAGAAAGATACTAGTAAGAGTAGTACTCCCTCCGCCCACTTTTATTTTTCATATTACGTTTTTCGAAAGTCAATTTGACTAATTTTTAAAATTAGATTTGATTACATTAATTCGATATTTTAAACAAAAAACTTTAGATATTTAAAAATTATAAGAAAAATATTATAAATTGCATTTGTTTGCATATCAATATGATGAAAATATATATAGCAAAACATTAATCAAAATTTTTATAGTATGACTAACTATGAAAATTAAAAATGGACGGAGTCAAAATCCTGAAACGGGGAATATTAGTAGTAGTATTAAGAAATAATCCATCTAGAAGTTTAGCAGTCAATATGAAATTAGAAAGACATGAGACTTCTACTAGTCTAAATAGGCACCTCAGCGGGCCATGCCCTATTTGCAAAGTATCTACCACTTTGTAATAAGAATATTAAAGTGTACTACATTGTTAGTAATATTGGGATTAATATTTTGAAGTTAATTATATTAGAATTATTTGATTTAATGTATTAAGAATAATTCCATTTTTACTGATGAAATTGTTAATATCAATTTATTATGTATTATATATTCAATCTATGATATTGTATAGAAAATAACTAATTATGTATTGACTGAAACTCGTACTAACTTTGCGTGGTTAACTTTTGAGAATATTTATGGTCTCTTGAGATAATAATTGGGATCCCAAAATGTAACTGGGGTATAAGTAGTCTACCGCAAAATTCATGGGAACTTTGACCCCTATTTGTTAAAATAATGATTGGCATGATTATTTTATTATACTATCTCTATTAATTGATGTTTACTTGTTTAGTATTAAATTATCAAAAATAAGTAATTAATACTAAAGGTAAAATATGAAAGAAAAAAAAAAATATCGTTTTCACGATTAATGAACAAATAAAAATGAACGAGAGAATATTAACGATAAAAAAAGAAAAGGAAGTTCTGATTTATTTCCCTTCTCATCTTTGGTCAGTTTCCCATTGGATTGGCCCGCTTTGGAGAAAAGGCACACATTACTTTTAGCGGAGGTCAACAAGGGACCATCCTATCCAGTATCCTCTCAAGTAAGAATGCAGGAACAAACCTTTGGATTTGCCTATCGGAAAGCTGACAACAACAATTCTCTCTGGAAGTTGAAGGGCATTAATCTCAACGGAAAAAGGGGAAAACGTGATGACAAGCGACAATCTGTAACAGATTTCATCCAAGAGAACAGTCGGAAACTAGAAGAAGCAACATCAGGGCCAGGCGGCGGTTTCGGAATTGGCTGTGGCGTCGGTGTGGGTCTTGGAGCAATTGGTGGTATAGGTTTAGGTGGTTCGGATTGGAACCATCTCAAACTTGTTTTCGGAGTGGGTATGGGTTGTGGTCTTGGTATCGGGTTCGGGTATGGCCAAGGAATTGGTGTTGGGTTTTCATGGGACGAGTTTAAATCTCGATTTTTCGAACCCAAAAGTAGTTCCAGAAAGCCCTTTGTAATTCAAATCTGAACTCTCTGTCTTTGCAATTTTCTATTTCCATAAGCTTCTTCTTTGCAATTTTGTTATAATCTCACTTTGTGCTTGCAACATATTCACGCTTCACAAAAATGTTCTCTAAACTGATGTTACATGTAACACTATAATACATCTATCAACTAAAATGCTACAACAGTCTGAGTAACTTGTACAATAAGAAAAAAAAATTACAATTTTTACATACATAAGTGTGGCAAGAATGAAATCTAGTCTATCCTCATGTATCTATTCTTCAAAAGAGGTGTACTCTGGCCAGTGTTTGTTTGAGCCATTCCAAATATCAGTTGCCTCAAGTTAAAACTACCTCCTCCCAGATTCTAGATCTTCCACGGTTGGACCAGAAGAAATGCCCGTAAACGTGTTGTTGTTTCTATTGTTCTGTCGACTTTCTATTTGAACCTCTGCGTTGCATGTATTATTTGCATTGCCATTTTCACCATTAGCAGCTAATGCAGTTCCCTGGGACTCCTCCAGCATACGGAAGTAAGCATAGGTCGCCCAGCCTAGTAGTACAAAACTGACAAACAGTTAGAATATGACAGAGAAAACATCTCCACGGCCATATTCTATTCTTCTCCGAGAAACATAAATCAGGACCTTTTTCTAGATCCATTTATTTGTAGGGAGGACAGCTGCCTTCTGTAATGCAGCTCGGCCAAAAGTGATGTCTTTTCCTTAAGTCACAAATTATCAGTTCTTTTGGATTCCGAAGAATGGGTTTACCCACCAAGAGGCAATTAACATTACATTTTCCATAGGCCATTATCCCTCAAGTTGCAGAGAGCTATTGAATGATAGAAAGAACCTTTTAGATACATATAATAAACTAATGATATATATGTATATTTACACATCATTTCACAATTAAAGTTTGCACAAATGCAAAAGTGGAACACCTTTGCTCATCAATCCTTCCTCGGGATCAGCTACGGAATAAAAATTCCACGGCACTCTCAAGTAATATGAACATCCATTTGAGATGCATTAAGTAAACACGTTCATTCAACTATTTACTCTGAGAAGCAGCATAGGTTTAACATGAAAGAGAAAGCTTCTAATATTGTATCACAAGAATTTTCACACAACTGAGACAATTAGAGGAATGAGGACAGACCTTGATCATTATATGGAGGTGGGAAAAACTGCAAATAGCATAATGCTGCAACTACTAGACCTGAAAAGGAAAATATCCTCAGATTCCGTTGGTGTCTCACACAAGTCTTGTTATAAGTTTGTTTACCCAATTGTAAAGTTGATTCTTTGTTAAAGGTACAAACAACAAAGAAAACCTTAAAACACGCACCAATCAGACCTCCAGCAAACACATCCTGCCAATGATGCCAATAGTCATCCACCCGAGAAATGGCAACCAGAGATGCAAGAAGAAGAGGAAGTAATACGAGACACAGTTTGGCAACATGTCCTCTACAGTCAAAGACTTGTATCTTGCCAGATAAATAAAGTGATAGAAAGCCAAGACCAGCAAAGGACACTGCAAGTTGATCCGGAATCCTCAAAAGGTTGAGAAGACGAGAAAGAAGCAACATATATAGATGCTGTAAATTTCAAGTCTGTCTCTACACATGCAATCTTTTGCTCTACAAGGCATGAGAACATTAATGAACCATGCATTCTACTTACAGGAGGTATGACCACTTGGAAAACTTTTATGCCCTTCCCTGACAACATTTTTGTCACCATGGCATACAACATCTCCCCATTTATCGTAAACCTGTTGACCCATCAATATTTAAAGTTGCTGATAAAATACTACTCCTTACAATTGAGAAGCCATAGACTACAACTAGAAGCATAAAGTATAACCATCATGGAAACATAACTAGAAGCATAAAGTATAACCATCATGGAAACATACTTCTTTTCCATCTGGAAAACAGCGCCAGAAGAAGTCTGGCCTAGGCCGTCCAACTGTATCTTTTATAGCATCTGTGATAACAGCTGTTACCACAACAGAGAACAAAAGCCCTGCCATCACAACATAATTAGAGGACGACTACCAGAAAGCTTTTATGGTGAGAACATTATAAACCACTTCCACTAAAACTAGCCAAATCCAAAGAATAGTTTACCCAATATGGCATGATGAAGATCATAGACATCTCTTCGCCGAAAATAAAGAAGCAGAAAAACAACCATAGGCAGCAGAACAGCATACACCTGATAAATTTTGGAAATTTTGAAATCTGAATATGAGGTACTAATTGCCTCTATAAAGTAATTTTGTAGCTACTGAATGAAGAATGAGGATCAACTCACTGGCACAGCCCAAATAGGTACAGTATTACTTTTTAAAGGATACTCGAGGTCTTCCATCATGTCTTTCCCGACAAACCGATAAAACGGATGGATAGCATTCAGAAGGACAACTATCCCCAAAAGTAGTATTAGGATCAGCCAGTCATTCAAATGAGTCCTTGCCACTGTTATACCATGAGTCCTCACAGTATATGATGCCACCGTCACACCATGAGACCTCACGCTCACAGTATGTGTTCCAGGCTGGGCATCCCTCATTCTACCCTGCTAAGAACATGCAAATGTAAGAAATTGAGTATTCTTTTAATATGATTCCAAAGACTTATTTGTTCTCAATTTGTAATAAGCTGCATATATAAGCGCAAGATAATCTCCTTCTCTGAATTTCAGAGCCATAACAAAGTCATTTGCATCAGAAATCTGTTATATGCGCAGGTGGATTTTGTTTATTTCATCCTACAAGATAAAAAACCAGATTGCCACATCTACAGAAGTGTGCTTTATACAGTCAACCATAAATTTTGTTTATAGAAATAAACAAAACAATATTCTAAGGTAGACTGTATCAGTATTCAGGGGTAGACGTTGGTCAGAATGGTGAAGCAAGCGTGACATGCCTACAAATGAACTCAAGCATATTCCCATAAATTGAATACATGGCTCATGATCAATCTAAAAATAGTTGTGGCTAGGTGCAAATGGCAGTTTGAAATTAGCCAAAGTTCATTTTATTAGTTCACACTAGCTGTACGTGACTCATGATAGTTCACAGGGCGGTCCAATCTATTGAGTTCGCAATTATCTCACTCAAAATCATTTCCAAACCTATCCCATCCCCTTCTTTCATCTCAAGTCTTGTATACAATTTGTTAGGGATGGAATAATAACCCATTCTAGCTACTCACTTCCATCCCAATTCCTTAACTACATCAAATGTGAGAAATATATACCTGGTGCTTCTTGTGGGCTATCAGCGGCCGAAACAATTGAGAAAATCCAGCAGAAGTTTCCAACCTTTGACTTAATCCGTTCTGATTGAAAGCCAAAAAACAATCAAACTTATCATTGTCTCAAGAGTAAAAAGCATAAGTATTTTTCCAGCATTGTGCAACTAAATCTAAGAACTTGACACTTTCCAGTACAGGAGAACCAGCCATATCATTTTAGAAATGGAAGTGTAAAAATGACACTACATCAGAACAGATTTTACCAAAGTCACCAATATTGGGAATTGCTAAAGCGTTAGATCAAACTTGGGCATAAATTACAGTCGCCGTTGTCAAAACGTAGCCAGATAATCCTTACGAACCTGAGACTGCGAAAAGCATCTGAAATTCTTGAAAACGAAAACAGATCTCAAATCCCACCATGGCATTGTCGATTCAAAGCAACGAAGGAGAAGATAAAAACTCAAAATTAGAAGAGGGAAAAACAACCCTTAATCAGGAAATAATAATGAATCAAGACATTAATTAAAAGTACTTAATGTAAATAAGAACAGTATTGACGACAGTGACGGCAAGATCCAGATTCCACATATAAAAAACACGTATGTCCACACAATATTTTTAAATAAACAAAGGAAATAATACTCTTTTAACTATAGTTTCACCATTTACGATTCGCAGCAAGTCAAAACAGAAAAAATAACAAAAAAGACATGGTAAACTTTCTCTAAATAAAAAAGCAGAGTTATGGTGTAAAAGTAGCAAGGAAGAAGAATGGAAAAGATTGAATGATGTGAACTACCTAGCTGAATCAGTGAAATTTGTGATGAGACATTGAAACTGTAAATGGGAAAATTGTGTCGTGTGCGCGGGCTGGGGGAATTTTTTGGTGAGGTGTTTCCCTTTATTTGCGTTGTCGACAATCATGAACGCCACGTTTGTTTCTTGCCCTGCTGTACTGCCATGCAAATGTAAAATGGACTTGTTGATTCAAATCAACTAAGTGTTTTTTTTCCCAAATAAAATAAAAATATTTATTTCTTTATATCTGATAAATAAGATTATAACATTGACGAACACGTCATTTATCAAATCGAGTTGTTAGTATTACTATAGTCACACTTTCCTACAATGATATTGTCTACGGTCTAGTTCGGCAATTTTTTTTAGTTATTATACATTTATATATATTATTATAAATGATAAACAAGAATTGATTTAAAATAATAATAAATTTTACGTTGGTGAGAATAATTATTATATGAGATATAAATGATTTAAAAAGTAATGATATGAATTATATATTTAAAAGTAGATATAAATGTGGTCTTTTTTTAAAAAAAATATAAACTTGTCGGTCAACTTTTGTATTTGAAAATCCCAAATCATGATTTGAAATTCTCAAATCATGATTTTTTGAGAATTTGGAATTTCATCTCATGATATGAAATCAACGTGAAATCACATATCAAAATGCTGCACCTTACACCTACTTAGGTTCCATTAATGAAACATATGTAATTGATTTTCTATTTGATATCGATATTTAATAATTTATAATGGACCTCAAGTAATTTAAATTCATATCGTATAATAATAAGATTTATTCTTTTTTAAAAAGTGCTCACTATATTTTATTTTATTTTTAAAAGAAGTTGGTACGGAAAGATCGAATCCGAATCTGGGCGCAAGTCATAACCCTATTTACTACAATAGGACACATTGGATCCCTATTATTTTATTATTAGTAGTACTTAGAATTGACACATCAATCGATGAGGTGGTCAAAGATGCAATATTTATGTGAGCAATTGTATATTTTTCCAGTCATAGTCTATGTGATATCTTTTAAATTTTGTGATCAAACAAGTTTTTTTAATAGTTTTTTATATATTTTAAATTGTTAATTATTATTATTTACATTAATTTTTAACTTAATTTCAAATATGTAAAATTTCATATCGAAATTCACAGTTAAATTTTAAAATTCAAATCATGTCACATAAATTAAAACAAGGTATTAATAAAAGAAAAAGAAACGACAAACTACAACTATTTGCTTCGATACGTCCGCTAAAGTGGACGATTAACGACCATGTGCAAGGGCTGGACTCGCAGCCTAACTAACTAACTAACTAACCAAACCACAAATAAAGGGTATCTTAAATAAGGTGTATTAGCCTACTAGAATTTATATTTTACTGTAAAAGGAAATCTTAAATTTATTGACTATGGGTCGTTTTGATCCCAGATATGTTATGCTAGAATTAGTTATGTTGGATTGATTATT
Organism: Solanum etuberosum; assembly: GCA_029582245.1. NCBI lineage: Eukaryota > Viridiplantae > Streptophyta > Magnoliopsida > Solanales > Solanaceae > Solanum > Solanum etuberosum. The sequence goes on from JAJONR010007803.1 coordinate 39,755, forward strand.
TAGCTAGTATTATTTTTAAATTGTTTGATTTGCTTATAAAAATATCTTTTTATTTTATTTAATAGAAAAAATTAGTAACCAAACAAAGAATAAGAGGGTTCCTTCGGTGTTTGTTTTCGAAGTATTAGATGTCTTTTGAGACATATAATATAAATAATATTGTCTCTTCGTGTTATTTATCTCCCCCCTTGACTTTCTTTAACAATTACTTACCAAAGTTTACAATGAGCAATTTGCAAAATTGACCAGCCTATATATACAAATCCCTCTTGACATATTATATATATATACTCTATTTATTAGTGTTGTATTTAAATGAATTGACATGTTCAAACTTAGACGTGGAAGGATAAATTTGCAATCAATACATTTAATTTACTACGAATTGGACTTCAACTATTATACTATGCTATTTGCATCATTCATTTGTTAGCCTAGCTACCTAATTCATAGACATTAATTCTTGTTAATTGTATACCATCAGCAGCTTATGTTTCTTTTCCCTTCCTTATTTTTGGGACATGATGGTTTATATTTATTTTTGAGATGATCCACAATTCCACATATACACTTCAAATATTGAGATCCCTCTATTTTTAACCAAATATCTGAGCCCTGAGAATGATTTTTTTTTTGTACTTGGCACCGCCCCCAAAAATAGATAGGTATGTAGTCAAAGAAAGAAGATTCAAGTTGATTCTTTGACCCGTTCATCAAAAAATGTCAACTTTAGATTTAAGTCAACCTTAAAAGCTAATTTGTGAGAAGAAAATTGTTCAAGACCATATATATAAAAAGATCAAGAACATTTGAACCCAAATTTGGAACTCCAACAATTTATGTATGTTAGTTAATTGTGACTTAAAACTAAAAAGTGGTGTAATATATCAAATCGATCTTTTTAAATATTGTAATACTATACATATCATTTTAAAAACATATTTTTTTTCTAAAAAAAGAGAGGCTAAAACAGAAAGTAGACACATTAATGAAATTGGAAGCAGACAAGCAGTAAAGTAGGTTGTACAATAAAAGAGTGACAAATAGATTTATAATGAAGTAGTGTGTACAAAAAAGGAAAAACAAAATCTCTCAAGGTACCAAGTAAATCGAGGGAGAATAGTGGGTCATGTTCCCAGTAAACAGTGTGCATTGTCAAAGGCAAACTACGGCACCATAATTACGCCGGCCTTCAGCCATGTCACCCTGTAACTTTCATTTATCCCACCGACAATAAACATCAAATAACTTTGTCCATCAAAATTTTTTAAAAAATATAGTAATATTTTTGATATCTACTCCAAACCAAATAATATTATTAGTTATATATATTTTCTTCCGTAAATTTGAGCGCAGTTAAATAAATAAATTGGGAGGGACTGACAACCAGCATAGTTTCAGTTTGTGGTGCAGTAATAAGATTGTTTCACCCTTAGACCATCTCTAACCCACCTCTATTTTACTCTCCATTCTCTATATTTGGAGAGTAAAATAGAGAATGGACACTTCAACCCAACTCCATATCACTCTCTATTCTTTATATTTAGAGAGGTGAACGACTATTCACACTCTCTATTTCACTTTTTGAATATTTTATTATTATTTCTATTGCTTTCTAATTAACATATTATTTTACATATAATGTCATTAATTAAATATCTAGTATTCACAATTCTTTTTAAATGTAATATAATATTTTAAAAAACATATTATTTAATATATACTACTTTCATCCCGAATTAATAGTATTTTAATTTTTTCTAATTTTCGTCAATAATATAATTTGATTTTATTATTAATTTTCACTATAAAGAATACACAAAATTAAAATGATAAGATGAAAATTTTAATTTGAAAATACAATACATAATATGATAATTTAAATACAAGATAACAATACAATACATCACATAATAATTTAAATACAAGATAAAATACAATACATAACATAATAATTAATTCGTGATGAAACAAGAAACATGCCGAAAAGAATGTTGAACGTGCATTCGGAGTTTTGCAATCACGTTTTGTAATTATTGCAGGACCGTCGCGTTTTTGGAGAAAGAAAGTGTGACATGATATAATGACTACATGTATTTATACTGCACAACATGATAATTGAGGATGAACGTGATCTTAATGCACCAATTCAAGATGCCGTAGAGGCTCCAACTCCAACAACAGAAATTGTGGTAGATGAAAACTCCGGTTTGAACATTTTTTTAGCTAGACATAAAAAAACTAAGGACAAAAATGCTCATTTTGAACTCCGTAATGCATTAATAGAGCATTTATGGGAGCAACGTAATAATTTCAAAAATTGAGTGTTTATGTAGATACTCAACTTTCAAGACTACATAAATACTCAACTTTCAAGACTATTATGTTGCTTTCCTAAATGCTCTATTAATGCATTAGGAGTTCAAAATGAGTAAGTTTTTGTCCTTATTTTTATTTATTACATGTAGCTAAAATTATTTAAATTAGCAATTTCATCTTGTATCCAATTATTCCGTGTTGTAATTTACTTCCCCTATTTCATTTTGAACTATGTAATAAGTATTTTTCATGCTCATTAAAAAGTGTAGTTTAATAATTTATCTATATAACATAAAAATAGATTGTTCGAATTATCATGTAAACTTTGTGCATTCTTCATAGTGAAAAATAATTATAATTTTAAATTACAAAATTAAAGCGACAATTTTTTTTAAAAAAAAAAATTAGAAAAATTGTTAATTCGAGATGGAAGTAGTATACTTATCAATAATATGTTTTTAGATGTTATGTTACTTAGAAAATAATTACAAATATTAAAAACTTAATTAAGTCTTATATTATATAAATAATATTAAATTACATATTTAAAGTGACAATATTTTTTAAAAAAAATATTATTTCAGGTGAAAGTAGTAACTTGTCAATAATATACTTTTAGATGTTATATTACATGATAAAATGATTACACATAATAAAAACTTAATTAATGATATAATAGAAATAATATTAAATTAATCAAAAAGTGAAATAGAGAGGTGAATAGTAATTGTTCAAATTTAAAGAAGTATTATTCACATCTCTATAAATAAAGAACAGAGAGTAATATAAAGATGGGTTGAAAAGGTAATAAAAAATTCAAATTTAATTAATATTCCAATGGCCATGGAACATTAGAAAAAATAAATGGGAGGGAGTAATAAACTTTAGTTTCATCGTACTCTTTCTCTAGTTATTTACCCCACCACATGCGCTATTTCATATGCGCATGCCAACTCAGATTTCACCGTAACATTACTCACTTTTCTATTTTTCCTTTTTATATGTTCCACGGTAATTTTCCTTATCCTTGGTCTCATTTGTGTCATATAATAAAGTAAACTTTAATTTGACATGGAATCTGAAATAAGTAGTACTTAATTAACTTAGACAAAAAAAGGTATTAATTAAAATATATCTTATAAATAAAAAATTATTTAAGATAATATACCAATAAATTACTTTCTAATATTTTGTATTGTCTCAATATAAAACCAAACAAATGAAATTTTATCTACTTTCTTGACCAATCTATTGACCCAAAATGTTTGACTCAAGTTTAACTTCCAATTTTTATTAGGGGCATGCTCTAGATTTTTTCTTTATAATTGACTAATGTATTCTATTACTTCCCTCCGCTCACACTGATTATCTGAATATTCATTTTGTTCGTAAGAATTTAATTTTATCTTATAACAATTTTTTTATTGCTCTTTTTCATAAGAAATAAAAACAAAAATACCTCCTTAATTTAATTTTTTTCTCTATGTTCGTATCGATACAATTTTTTTTGAATTTAAATAAATTGAAATAAAATATATTACAACCTTTTAAATAAATTTAGGACAAAAAGTTGGAGGGGAGCATCTTTACTTTAAAATCTTTTATTTTGATGAGTCGTTTGAATGTTATTATCAAAACAAATCTAAAGATTTTCCAGAAAGCGAAAAAAAAAAGAAGCAAAAAAGGTTCCTTCTAAAACCACCAAAATAAATCCCCACACTTGTTCAACATTCGCACTTTTGTTCCCAACATACCAGATCCCGCCACCTAAAATGGACCCACCATCACCGGCTCCGCCGTCTACCGCCATCGATTCCCTCTTGGACTTACCACCTCTTCCCACTCCGACCACCAAGGTCCGCCTTTTATGCAGTTATGGTGGACATATAGTTCAACGTCCTCACGATAAAACTCTTTGTTATGCCGGCGGTGACAACCGTGTCGTCGCCGTCGACCGTCGCACCACCACTTCTTCTCTCTCAGCCCTTTCTGCCCATCTTTCTCGTACCCTTTACGGCAATCGTCCATTTTATCTCAAATACCAGCTTCCTGACGAGGAACTTGATTCCCTCATCTCCGTCACCACCGATGAGGACTTACAGAACATGCTTGAGGAACACGATAGGACCATCACTGCGTCTGTTACATCTTCGCGTATCAGATTATTCCTCTTTCCCGTCAAACCCGAATCGTTGGGTTCGGCCCTACTTGATTCTAAAGCTGATTCTTGGTTTTCTGATGCTTTGAATAATACCCGGATCGCTAGAAGGGGACAATCAACTGATTCGGGCTTTGGTCATGAACTTATCGGTTTTGAAAATTTGGGTGGGTCCAATTCGGTTGTTTCTTCAGAGGGACAGGGTGATAATTTGAGTGCAATCGGAGGGAGTGCTGGAGATGCCAAGCAAACACTGGATTTTGGTGGTGGTTCAGTGCCTGAGTCTATGGTTTTGGAGACTAGCTCTTCATTTGGGTCGACCAGTTCTTCCATTTCTATGTCTAATATACCTGCTATTGGAGTTCCAGCCGAGGATGGTGGTGTCAATTTGCAGGACAAAAGAGTTAGAGTACCCTCATCATCAGCTTCAATAGAGAGGTACTATTTTCTTTTTCTATTTGATGTTACTGTTTGTTTTCTAGTTATGCTATTGGAGTCATTGATAGTATGTAGGTTAACAAAAGTTTAGATTTTTGGTTGACCTACTGGTCTGATGGGGGTTGAGTTCTGCACCAATACTTGTGCTGTATAAGCAAGTATTTTTCTCTCAATTGAATTCTACTTCCCTGTGACGATAGAAGAGTAAGGTAGTAAGGTGCCGAGGAACATATTGATTTATATTTTTGACTTACAGGGTTCTTTGATTCACTCAAAGAAGAAAAAAAAAACCTTGTTAAGAGCTACAAATTAGTGTAATGAATCCACAGTAGAATTTCATTTGGGATTAACTGACAGCCCTCCCCAAAAGAAGAAGAGAAATCCATAATTTTCTACAGTGTAGTACCTCCAGATAGAATGCTTTGGCCTGTATTCTAGTTTGTTATGCTATTTGTATGGTTACTGTAGTTTTATGAACTGACAGTCTGTTCTCTGGATTGCTTTAGTTCAGTTTATTCACTTGATAAGTCGCTCTTTTCCTCTTTATTATTCCCAGAAGGAGACTTCTAAGGTTTCTTGAGCTTATGAATCTATATGCTCAAGTTAGTGGTGGCCTTTTTATTGATTGCTCGTTGAGAATACACTTAACACTAGAAATAAGATGCGTGCATTTATTTGGATCTGTTCCTTACCTTAAGTTGTAATTATCTCCTCTAAAATCTGTACTTATGGGCCTCTGTCTTGGTTGATTTCCACAGCGATAGTATCGTTGGAAGTACGGGTTTTCAACCTAAAGTTGGAATTCACCAAGAGCCACTTATTCAAGTTATGTCCAGTATGGCCTCCCACAGTCTCTTCGAAGCCGAAGGTTCCAATGCCAATCCCTCTCTCATTCAGACGCCAAAAATGGTTCAGGTTTCTGGGTATCCACTACCTCAGACATTGGATGGGAAGCACCCCCAACCTGGAATGCAGTATGTTCATGGTGGTGCCTGTTATGTACCTCATTATCCTAGCGGTCCTTTGCCAGTATCATCCTGTTATCCATTTTATCAGGTTCCCATGCAGCAGCCACAACAAACTCCTTATCCTCTGAATCAACAATACCCAATATACTTAGTTCCTGTGCAGCAAATGCAATCTCACAGTATGTCAGTGCTGCCCAATATTAATCATGCAGCAGTGATGGCGTCCAATCGGCCACCCTTGCATCCACAAAGTGTCATAAACCCTCCATCAGTAGCTTATAAGGAGGTCATGGCGGCTCAATCAGTGCCCGAGTCGGGTTCAAAAGTGTACACGACTGTCCCAACAGCATCACTACCCATTAGTGCGCCTTCTCAGACTCAGCAACAATATACTGTCCTTCCTGAACCACAGCTTATTTCCCAACCTGTCTCAACTGCATCAGTTCCTGCTGCAAATGATGCAAATGAGTTTGATGATGATCTTGCATACAATCAGATATATAAATCTCAGCCTCCTCCACCTTCTTTCATTTCCCAGTGCCAAACCATTACAAAGGGGGCAGCAGTATTACTGTCAGAGTCTTCCATGCAGATGCACAGTAACAATGTAATGAACCAGGCACCATCACATCCTCAGTGAGGCTGTGAAAAGAAGATCAAAAGTTTTGATAGTGGGATCATCTTTTGTTATAGTTCACAAATTTTAAGATTTATTCTTTCATGTTGTTTGAGGCACATAAACCATAAGTTTTTCTTGTGTAGTTTGTTTGTCTCTTTATTTAATATTTGTTAGGAAAATACCCATACTCTGAATACATCAACACCCAAAAAGAGAAAAAAATGAAGAAAGTTAAACAATGGTGAAGACTGAAAGTAGCTGTTTTTGTTTGTGTGCATCAGAATATATGTGATGAATAACAGTGTGTTTGTTTTGCCATAAATATTTCTGTTAATGGTTAGTAAATTTTGCGCCTCTGCTATTGCTTGTTAAGTGAATACTCATCTGTTACTGGAGTTACCTTATTAATGTCTCTAGGAAAGCTGAGGCTGCTTAAGAGTAGTTTTATTTGGCCCTGTGACACATCCTAAACATGACACTCGTATTCAAGAATGTAGTTGCACTCGTATCCCTCCTATTGAAGTAACAGTGCCTGTGCTGTGTATCACGAGAACAAGATGGTATGTATATCTGAAGACATACATTAAAAGGTGTACAGGACAAGAAGATGGTTACTTGCAATATTAATCTTCTTTCATACATTAAAAGGTGTACAGGACAAGAAGATTGGTTACTTGCAATATTGATCTTCTTTTGTGCAGAAGTTTCATTAGTTGAATCACGATTTATCAAGATCATCAAATTTTGTATCTGTTGGACCTTTCCAGCTGGTGGGGACAAAGTAAAACAAGTAAAATTGGGTGAAGTTGTTCTGATGTGAAGTCTGTGAACAGTTGGTTTCGTGTGTGAATTTTCTCTTTCTTGTTATTGCTCTCACAATACAGAATCAGGATGAACAAGCCATCCATCAGAGAAAACATGCAGAGGCAAACAGCACTAGGATTTAGTGGGATCATATCTCTTACATCAGAGAAAACATGCAGAGACAAACAGCACTAGGATTTAGTGGGATCATATCTCTTACATCAGAAAACTTTGGCAAGTATTTGCAGCTGCAATAATATAGCTTACAGGTTCTCATCATTGCTCTTGCTAATAAATAACTTAGCTATGTTTGGTATTACCTTTCTTCTTCTCCTAACCGCGAAGGAAGAAGCTCTAGGTGTTCGAGGTGCAGGAGATGCTGACTTTCTGAACTTAGCTCGTCTTGCTGGTGTCATTTTTCCACTTATTGAGTTGGATTTTGTACGTGAACCGTTCTGAGATTGTTCCAGGTCTTTTCCATGTATCTCCTCCCATTTCTGCAACTGCATATCGACCAACATCCTTACAGAAGGTGAATGCTCCACTTTCAGGCCTTTTTGCTCTTCTTCCATCTTAAGCTCTTGGATTTCCTTTCTGATGGCCTCTGTCTTCATTGAGATCTCCTTTTCACTTGCTTGCAAAGCTTTTACCCAAGCCTCAGCTGCTTCAACTTTCTTATCAGCAATTTCAACTGCCTGTCCTGCACGTCCTTTTAAGTACTCATACTCAAATCTTGAAATAGTTATTGTGGAGGTGGAAGCGGATGCTCTACTTTTCATAGTTACATCAGTAAGTCTTTTTAGGTTGCTTAGGACAGTAGCTTCTGATAATTTGATTGTTTCAAGCTCTTGTATTGCAGCTTCCCATCTTTCCTCGGCCAAGACTGTTTCAGATTGTGTTTTCTGAATTTCTTCTTTGACTTTTGCAGCTTCCTCAATGGCAGTCACTCTTTCTTTCTCAGATTCTTCAGCTTCATTTGTCAATTGTTCAAGACTGAGCAATAAACTTGAAGCAATATAGGTTGCTTTTCCTTCATTGTCTGATGCAGCTTCCAGTTTGGCTTTTGCCCTCAGAAGCTTCGTGTTGAGGTTCTGAATTGTCGAGTCTGCCTTGTTTCCCTTTTTCTTTAATCGAGCTGATTCCTCAGTGATGCGTTTGAGCTCATTCCTCACAACGTCCATTGAAGCCATGAACTGAAAGCTGTCTCTTTTAATGGAATCTAGTTCATTCTTTGCTGTCTCCAACTCTTGTTTCAATGACTGCAACAATGATAAGTCTTTTTCCAGGAAATCAGACCCGAACCTCAAACTCTCGTTTTTCTGAGTCCATCTGTCCATTTCCTTGACTTGCTTCAATTCACTTTGCAAGACTTGGACATCTGAAGTTGTCGAGGCCAGTTTTTCTTCTAGCTCCTCTGATATCTGAATTTCTTGGACCATGTTATCTATTTTCTTCCTGTTCTCCTCCATTGCTGCAGAATGTTTCTCCGCGTCTTCCCTTCTTTGAACTTCAATTGCTCTGAATTCTTTAATTGCCTCTATTCGAGCTAGCTCAACTAGCACGAGCTCTTCATTAAGTTCCTCAACCTCCTTCCTTAACGCTTCTACTTTGCTTGAAAAAGATTGCATTTTCAAACTAGAGGTTTCTATTTCTTGCTCTGCTCTTCTTTTTTCTTCTATGATAGAAGCCATATATTGTTTAAGCTTGATCAGCTCTTCTTTTGCATATCCCAACTCTGTTATTACTTTAGAGTGCTGATTATTCTGAGGATTGCGAAGTGCCATCCCCCAATTTCCCCCTCTTTTTGCCGTCTTTAGTTTCTCCAAATCTTGATTCTGGACACTTAATTTTGAATTCAACTCTTCTATCCTTGAACTTAGCTCCTTCACCATCTTTCTCGCGTCCAAAAGCTCAGTTTCTGCTTGGGCTCTTTCTACCTCTGCAACTTTTCTGCTCTCACCAAGTCGCCCCATGTCCCTTCTTGCTATGTGAAGTTGGCTGGTTCTTTGATATGGCTTCTGATAAGATTATGCAATACTAAGGTTAGTTCACCGAGAAAGACTCAAATATGGTGAATGAAAATTGGGTAAAAATTATAGTAGTATACCTCTGACTTCATAATTGAAGATTGGTTCATTGCAGAATTTCCTTTGTACAAATCAATGGCTGCCTTTACTGACCCAAGTGCCGCACGGAGTGGAAGTCTAAGTCCGTGACACTAAGGTCTCTTACATGAAACTCTCCTCCCCTTTTGGATTGCTCTCTAAATTGGCATCAAAAGAGAAGTCCCACCTTGTTAGATGAAGCTCTGGGCTATGTAATTTACCTCTGTTGCTAAGGCTGCTGAAAGCAAAATCTTAGAAACTTCATATACACATGTGGAAGAACTATATGCACAATATAGCTAGAGGAGAGCATATTTACCTGGTAATGGTTGGTGGAAAGTACAAAAAAATGGTTCATCAGTATGATGCTGGAATTGCCAGTTGGAGCAGGTGTTATGAGCTCCATAGAAAAGCCATGAAATAAAAGGAAAAAAAAAAAAGGAGGAGGGATAAAGCTGTTGATGATTGGCTGCTATTACAAGCAAAAATCTTGTCTTTTCCTGAAGGACAACTCAACTATCAATCTAGTGGCACAAAATGATTTACTTACCCTTCACCCCGTCTATTTAGCAAAACAAGAGAGTTTTATTATTTTTTTGTTAGATTATCTCTAGCATTAAATAACTACATCAATTTTTGAGTTTCAAAGCATTGTTAATAAAATTAATTTAATAAAATACATTTCTAATTAAAGTTTTTTTTAAGCCGGACAACATGAGTCAAGTAATACGAAATGAATGGAGTAGTTTTTAATTTTAATTTTCATAACCCCTAGTAAATGCAATATGAATTTGAATGTCGGCGTATTTTTAGTTTTGATATTTTTGTAGTTTTTGAAAAAAAATTAAAAATGAGAATTGTTTTTCTAAATTGTCTTGTCACTTGATAATCCTTGCCTTGCTGCACGTAAAACCCCCCACAGAAATGTAGTTGACTGTTGTACATCCACGCATAGCATGAGAAACAAAAACACTTGTATATAGCTCTTAATGACGCATTACAATTCAAAAGACTCTTTATAGCCATTCTTGAGCTATCAAAACTATTTCAGAAGTCCTTTTCATTTATTTATTTTTAAAAAAAACAAAACTAAACAGCTTTTCAAATGGCGTTTGGTTGAAAGAATTTGCCCAAAAATTTGGGAAATCAAACATTTCTATCAACAATTTTAACAGATTTAAGAGGTAGGGGACCAATGTTTGAGGACAGAAACAAGTGTTGTTGCTACTCCCGCAATATGTTAAGGTGCATGAGTCGCCACATCGTGAGATTCTAAACCATATGGACGGTGTTAGTAGAGGTTGATCTACGATTTTAATTTAATAGTATTATAATATGACGGTGTTCATAATTAAATATTTATAAATTTAACAATCTTTTGAATATATATATAATAAATGCTATTATCTTCTTCTTTTTTATGACTGTGGTATCCAAGGATCAAACCAACTTTAATTACATGAATATATGTCACCTTCCACTCAACCACTTTATTAACCATTATGTCACATTCTTGACTCTTAGGGGTCGTTTGGTACAAAGATTAATAATGTAGAGATTAATAGCGCATGGATTAATAATGCAAGGTTTATTTTTATCAAGTGTTTGGTTGATTGTTTCCTAACTCATCTTGTGTTTGGATTAAAACTTTATAAATAACTTCTTTCCAATTATACCCTTAAATTATTATGTAATTGAGTTAAGGTAAATAATTGTCGGACAATATTATTTTTTATGGCCTTCTAACTAGCTATGAGAAAAACAATTTTGTTGTCATGATTGCCTTTTTTTTCCACTTAAATTATTTGAGGATAAATAATTGTTATCTTAGTAGATTGATCGCTTCCAAAAATGTCGATTTTCAATTTAAAAAAGATAAACTATCAACTTTTAAAATTGAAAAGACGGTAAATAATAGTAAAATTGAATAAACCATGTACATTTACACATAAAAATTGTAAGTTGTAGTTTTAATATGTATGCAATTTTATAACTTGTTCAAAATACAAATAATTAGAAAACCACACAAATATATATATACACAAACACATTCAATTAAGATCACAAACGCATGTGGTAATATATTTGCCTTTTAAATTAATTAATGTTAAACAACTCACATTTCAAATATTGGATTTATTTAGTAACAAACAACTCTCTCTAAATAATTTGTAAGTTAATTTATTTAAATAAATTTACTAGTACAAATATAAAACATAAAATCAAGAAAATAATTAAAATGATTTGAGGGATATTTTTATCTTTACATAGACTTATCCCATAGTATTATATCCTATATATTACTAATATCTCCAATTGAAAGGTATTAGTAATACATCCTATAATATATGGACTATTTATTTTAATGCGGCCTACCAAACGACCCCTTAGTGCTAATTCCTACCAAACCAATAATCCCAAATTCCTACCAAATATAGTATTAAATAATATCATACATAATATATGGACTATTTACCCTTATCGCTAAAACTACTACTTGGCTCATGCAAATTCGTCCCTTGGTATTCCACATGTCACTTATCAATAGTACCTTTGAATTATGTGATTTAAAACACATCAAGATATTTTTATGATTAAATAAGACCATGTTTAAATATAAAATTAATAGTTTGAATTATATAAATAACTTTCAAATATAAAGAAAATATCATTTTTTTTCTTTGAAAAATGCTTTAAACTATGTGAAATTGAACAAAAATACATTTAGCTAATAATTTTGCCCAAATATCCTTGTTATTAATAAATAGTCCAACAATACATTTATTATTATTTAATGGATTAAAGGTAAAAATATTATAATTTTTTTTAAACAATACTCCTAAAATAAACATATTCATCGAGAGAAGGAGGGAGTACATGTGCATAAAATAGATCTCAGCGATCGATCCACGGCTCTCAAGACAAATCACGTGATTGTTTGGATCGAACCGAAAGAATTGTGCGTGACACTAAAGCTCCAGCCCTCTTCTCCTCTCAAGGCTCGTTGTACAGCTTCTCGCACCGCAACTTCAACTTGGCTCCATCAAATTCCCTCCATTCCACCGATGCCATTGTATTGATCTCAAAATTTGAAACGAAAGGTTGATGTACAATTGAAGACAGGAGAGGAGATCAAATGGACGTGGAGAAATCGTCCCTATGCAATTGCGTGGTGAATTTTCTCTTGGAAGAGAACTACTTGCTATCGGCATTCGAGCTCCTTCACGAGCTTCTCGATGATGGCCGTGACGATCAGGCAATTCGTCTCAAACAGTTCTTCTCTGATCCTTCCCAATTCCCTCCCGATCAGATCTGTCGCTTCAATTCTATCAGAGGTTTGTCGCTTCTCATGTCCCTTGTATTGATTTCCTACTTACCCTATCCATTAAATAAATCCGGCGTGTTTATGCACATTTTCTGCATTTGCTATTTATTGTTGTGACAATCATTTCCATACTATTTCAGCTGAAATCAATCCGTTTGATTAAGATTAGGTTGTGCGTTTGAGTTGTATTGTGTTTTTGACTTCTGATAAACATCATGCTGCAACAGCATTTTTTAGGACTAGCTGTTGAGTTTCAGCGTCTCACTTGGTCACTGACTGAGGAATCTCATGTTATATAAGAGCAAAATTGAGTATACAGAATAAGTATTACATGTTTAACTGTATAAGATTCATTCATACTCAATGAAATATGGAATGATCCGAAAATTTTAAGCCAGAGTATTTTGTTGTATAAATTGGAGGAACAAGTGATTCTCTATGCGAATTTCATTATTATGAATGGTGAAAGAAACATGTTTGCTTGTGCTAGAATCTTGGTGTTATTGGCTTGACTTAGACATTTAGCGTACTAATTTTGTAAATGAGGTAATAGAGATCACGATGCTTATAATTAATTAATTACTATCAACCATAAGGTGGCTATGGAAAATATTTAAATAGAACAAGGGCTTTAGCAAGAAAAGGAGCTTAAGTGCGGTCATTCATTTTCTTTTGAAATCCGGAGGATGCCATTAACATCATTTACTCAGTTAGGGTGTTCTAACATATCATGGTAAAATAGTTTAGCTCAGTAGTTTTTCCAATGTCAGTTATTGTTGTGGTCTTTAGCTGAGCTCTTTTTTCCTTTTTCATTAGCTGTATTTCTTCTTGGGTGCTTGTCATGTTGTTATTTCTTTTTTTTGTTTTTTTTGTTTATGATGGTGGTGTTTGGATCAACTGTGCACACCTCGGCTAATCATCAAGCAGATTGCTATAGCCCTCACGTATAGGTGGCGGTTGGTGGGTAAACTGCTACCAAGGTTGGAGCAGATGGGTTTATGTCCTTGTTATGTTTCGTCTCAATAGCTTGTTGTAGTGAAATGTCCTGCAAGTGCTATTGGTTCTTGTGTGTATATTGTCGGTAGGATATTTTCCTTTCAATTGAAACCAAGAGAACCTATTGCTTTCCATGTGAGTAATCTGTTCTTTTCTGTTGTGACCAAGAATGTTTGGATTTTGTGAACAACATGAGCAATTGATGAAGGCAAAGTTGCTATTTTCTTCAATAACACTTGGTAATCATTGGGGGGGGGGC
>JAJONR010007804.1:0-48231 GCA_029582245.1 Solanum etuberosum
ATATATATATATATATATATATATATATATATATATATATATATGTGTGTGTGTTTTTTAATAATCTTTTATCAGGTGTTTGATATCCGCATAGGAATAAAGCGTTTCTTAACAAAGATAATTTCATACTCATCACAACTCAGTGCTCAAACTCGAGAATTCAAGATCTCTGATTAAATAGTATATGAAAGAGTAATCATCAATTCACCATGTTTCATAGGAACATCAATATTCTACCACTACTATGGCCCAAACATGCTTAACATCGAAGTTCTGATGGGATTCAGTGCAAGAAAACCATGTTGATAACATTACTTAACAATATGATAAAATTACAATATTTGAGCATATGATCTTTTGAAAATAATCTTTTTACCTTCACGAGATAATGATAAATTTATGTACATTCAATCCTCTCGAGATCCCACTTTGTGAAATTTCACTGAGAATGTTATTGTTGTTTGATAAAATTACTAAAATCCAAAGATAGGATATAAATATGTTTTGTTTCTAGTTGTTACATGAGATTCCATTTCTTTTGCCCTTTATTTGATTTATTATATTGATATTATTAAATTTAATTGCACGGATCTCCTTTTGATAAAAAAAAAAAAACTGGATAGAAAATATAATCATATTATTTAGGTACGATCATGATTAATTATGATATAATTAAGGATTTAATAAATCATAAGAAACAATTCTAATTTCAGAGTTGAAATTGACATCATTCTAACTGGTCCCCAAAAAAAAAAGTTTAAGAAAAATAGATTAAATCATAAGGTGATTTGCGTATATTTTATTTTTTCAGACTATATATGTTGTTGTTTGTTATTGTTGTTATACATCAAATCTCATTATATTAGCAACGTTTATCTAAAAATTTCATGACTGCTATAATGAGGTGTTGTTACATCTGTATCCAGTCATTTGACATTTAGATCAATCTCATTAAGTTATTATTAAAAAAAAACGCAAAAGCATTGTTTAATATTTTGATATTTTATTAATATTTATCATATTAAACTTTATCTCATAAATTATTAATTAATTCCAATCATGTTTTTTAACATAAGCTGGAGGAGAATTATGACCTGCAAAATAAAAATATCAAAAAATTGTTGCTTTGGACCCCAATAAAAGTGACAATAAAAATGAGTACCACCAAATGCATGCCAATATGAAATGTAAAATTAAATTCACCACCTACGTTAAGGGTTTGGTCTCCAAGATCGTCATCTTTAGATTAACAACGAAATTTTAAGATAGTATCGTAGTTTGGAAGCATATCGAAGATGTGAACCGTATATTCAGCGATAAGGGGAAGAGAATTTGCGGTTTGAACGAGGATAGTTAATATGACTACTACTGAAAGTATTATGACTTTGGCCATGGTGAAATTTTTATATATTTGTGTAGTGAATTAGTATATGTTTTCTATTAGTTTTATTTTTTCCACTTATATATAGTTGGTATGTACCATGGTTAGATGATTGAGATGGAAATGTTTATTCAATAATTTTTGTTAATTTAAAATGTGAACTTTGAGATAGCACTATGAACAATTTAGATAGGGATGTTTATTAAATAAGGTATAACTTCCATAAATTTCATAGTGTAAGGACTTTGTGTATCAAAATAGTCTAGTATGGTATTATTCTTCTATATGTAGAAATTTTTGTAAGATAACTTACCTAATAACGACTTTGTGTATCAAAATAGTCTCAATATGGTGCTATTATGTTTTTAATTCATACAATGCTTAGGTTACCAAGAATTTGAAATCTAAATTTTCCTACATTTTCAGAAGAGTTTTTGCCTAAGCCATGTATGGTAAGACCAAATGAAGGTATATCAATTGCACCTGCACCACCTTTGACATTTAAACAACTACGTCTGAGTCTCAAACTATCACCGATAAATATCCACTAAGAAAATATCGAAGAGCATTGCTCATAGTGTTACTACTGGTACTGATATTGAAATGGATCGTTGTTGTAGTAATAGTAGTAGTAGTACTGATTTTTCAAGATGCATAATCCTTCTTATGTACATGACTTGGGTACTTAGTCTGCTCGAGTGTCCAAAAAAAATATGAAATAGACCATTGGGACTAGCAACAATGCAAGAAAAATAAGAGAAATATATTTCCTTTCGTCCTAAATTATTTGTTGTGTTTCACTCTTTTATAGGTATATTTAAAGAAACATTGATTACTATTTTATCATCATTTATGTTTTAAGATGTTATTTGTATTAAATATTTACTCTATTAAGATATTTGTAGTGTTCAAAACAATCACTACTAAGAATAATATAAGGAAAAAGTAATTAATTTTATCTACATTTCTAAAATAATAAATAATTTAATTAAGATAATTATTCTAAAAATCACGATAAATAATTTAAGACGGAAATAGGACATACTTTGTGTCACACCCTGAGTCTACACCCTGGACGTGGCCGGCACTCGAGAACCATTGCTGGCCCTAAGCGAATCTTTCGTCTGGCTAAACTCTCAGCGGAAGACTTAATCATCAATAAATGAAAATCAAATGTAAACTTTACTCAACTGTCTCAAAAGTAAACTTAGAATGTTTTAGAAATAACATTCAACTAGCCAAAGAGACAACTCAAGTCTTTAAACATTTATAACTGACAATGGAAAAGACTCATGAACCATTGTCTATCTATTTATGAAACCTCTAATACTATGAGGGATGTCGGGACAAGACCCCCGATCATCCTAACAAAATTGAATAATAAAACATAATAAAGGGATCCTCTGAAAGCAAGGAGGCTCACCAAATGACTTTGGAACTCGACTAATCAACAAAGTGTCGGATGTTGATCATGGTTACCTGTATCTGCATCATAAAAGATGCAGGCCAAATGACGCCAGTACATGGAATGTACGAGCATGCGAGGGGAAATTTAAAACAAGACATAAGCTTGAACTGGAACTGAAGAAACACTTACCTCTTCTCAACTCAACTCAACCTCATTTCAATATAAAGCAATAGAAATAATGCAGTATAAAGAAAAGCTTTAAAACAGTAGATAACAACTCAATGTATTAGAAAATACAATATAAACTCTGTTTGGATGCAAAAATACAAATAAAAACTGTTGGGAGATTCTCTAACCGACAACCATCACTATGAGTTATGTGATGGTACATCGTCTAGCCCACGCTGTCAGAACTGTCCTATACTTTATCGGGGTATAGAACTCCTTAACTAAGTGGATCCACTAGTCTATGTTAAAAAACAATAAATGAATCATCTAAAAAGTATGACCCTTTTCTACCACGTTGCCTACATGGTTTATGGGGGATGTGAGTTGTTAGAACTCTCCCCCATATCGGTGCTCAATACTACTCCCAAAATATAACTTAGCTCATTATGTTTTAAATAAAACATTTCGTCTTCTTCAACTTTGAGATTATTACTCAAAAGGTTTCTCTAAAAAGAGATAATACTGAAAATTGTTCATGAACTCTTTGGAAATCGGTGTTTCCTCTCATCTTAAATGTAAAAACATTTTCTCTTGAGAATACTTAGTTCTGATATATCATTTTAAAGAAAATGAACTCAGCTATACTCTTCCTCAACTCAGTGCTCAAGTCATTTTAAAACAAGTTTAAAAAATTTGTAAAAGACTTCTAAAAATGACTCGAAGAACTCTCAAGACTTGCTCTTAACTCTACCTTGAATTTGAATTATGAATTCAAGGTTATGATTTATGATATGAAGGATATCGTGATGATTAAATGAGTTTTAGATAGTTAATCATAAGAAACGATCGAAAAATATTGTCTGGAGAGCAAGTCCGCGACGCAGAGATGAATTATAATATTTGGTCGCGAAATAATTTTTGAAACTGTGGAGTCCGCGTTCTCTCCGCGACGTGGAGAGAGAAATTTCTCTCTGGGGCAGCAAGTCCGCGACGCTGACTTGGGAGCCAAATTATGCCAGATGTTTTCTTCTTCTCCCAAACCCGATTCAACTCAAACCCACTTAAATTTTAAGGTAAAAACTCTCGAATTCCTATAATCTAGAACAATTTTAGCGAAACTCACTCAAGAACTATCAATTTACTCAACCCCTTAACAAAATCTTCGCCTCAAGAACTCAACCAAACATCAAGATTCAAGAACAAATAACAACTCTTCAAGAAACTCATCAAGAACTTAATTTCTCAATCTCTAGGGATGAATTCGATAATGTAAAACACGATTGGTGTGTGAGTGAACGAACCCAACACTATAAAAACTCACATACCTCGATTTGGCGAAACAAATCCTCGATTCGCAAGAACCTTGATCGTTCTTCCTTTTCTCCTCTTTTTTCTCTTCTTGAACTCTCTTCTAAAAACCTAAGCGTAATTAGGATTTGTTAAAACTGACCCAAATCATATTTGACCTCAAAATATTACTAAATTCGTTTTAATCTGATTGGGTAAGGAAAAGACCAAATTACCCCTCATTTTTTGGGTAACTTTTCTTATCTGGACAACGTAACTTCAAACGGGCATATCTCCCTCATACGAGCTCAAAAATTAGCAAACTCGGTGGCATTCGAAAGAGGATTCCAAGACTTTAATTTGATATCTTATGAGCCACCTAACTCATCTTGTACTGAAAGTTATGGTCGTTTGAAGTTGACCCAAAACTCACAACTTAAGCATAACTTGCAAAATTTCAAATTTGGCTCTTTCCAAATTAATTCTTTCTAATTTTAGCTTTTTCTAAGGCGAGATGTTACAATATCTCCCCCTTGAGAACATTCGTCCTCGAATGGGATTACTATAAGTAGACTAAGGGTGGTAAAATCAACACCTAGATCAAACACTCAATATGCAAAGTAACATAACATTTCAACTAAAATAAATGCCAAGAAAAGGATTAGTACCTTAGTTTGAAATTTCTCCGGACTCAAAGAGATGTGGGTATCTTTTTTTCATATCCTCCTCAGTCTCCCAAGTAGCTTCCTCAACAAACTGATTTCTCCATAAGACCTTGACTGATGCTACCTCCTTGGTTCTCTACTTGAGAATCTGACGATCTAGAATCTGAACGGAAATCTCCTTGTAAGACAGGCTATCCTTAATACCAATATTTTCAGTCGGTATAATGAGTGAAGGATCACCCATACACTTCTTCAACATTAAAATGTGAAACACCGGATGGACTGTTGCTAACTCTGACGGTATCTCCAACTCATAAGCTATATTGTCAATCCTCTTGGATATCCTGTAAGGACCAATATACAGGGGACTAAGCTTCCCCTTCTTGCCAAACCTCATAACACCCTTCATGGGTGAAACCTTCAAGTAAACTCAATCATCTACCTCAAACTCTAAGTCTCTTCTCCTAACATCAGTATAGGATTTCTGACGACTCTGCGCTGTTTTTAACCTTTCTTGAATAGTCTTCACTTTCTCCATAGCTAGATGAACCAAGTCTGGTCCTATCAACCCAGCCTCACCTACCTCAAACCATCCAATAGAGGATCTACATCTTCTCCCGTAAAGAGCCTCATAGAAAGCCATTTGGATGCTAGAGTGGTAACTGTTGTTGTAAACAATCTCTCTCTATATATATATATATATAATTAGATTCAAGATTCATATCAAAACTCTTATCGTTGCGTCAAAACTTCCATCATCACATTTGAATATTATATCCCTTCATAAAAGGTGACAGATATGTTTTTATTTTAAAAATGAAACATGCCATGAATGAAACAAATATAATTAAGAATTTATGAAAGTAGTGCCGTCCAAATCCAAGAAGTTAGGCATAAAAGTATTTATGTTAATTTTTGGAAACAATATTTTTTTACAATAAATATTCTGATTTAACCCAATTCTCGTTTTTGTATACACAAGCTGTATATCAGCCCCGTTTCCTGCCTTCCAGACCTGTAACAGCTTCTGGGGACCTGTTGTTCGATTTCTCAAGGTTGGCTGACTCAATAAAAGAATTTTGGACCTTTATGGCCCTATAGAAACTTTTCACTTGAAGCCAAATATCGAAAATATCTAAGATGGTTTGAAATACTAAGATGCATGGAATCTAAAGGAACGAACAAGAATTAATTCATGCAAAGAGGGAATAAATGTATGAAAAATAATAATTATGACTAAGTTTTTCTAATTACAGTGACTCAAATGCAAGCCAACAATCAATGGAAATCCAAAGGAAAAGAATATGAATCAACAAATGCTCATCTTTATTAGCCAAATAGCTATATAAGAGTCAGAAGGAAATATTCTTAATTATTATATCTAAGGTGATGAAGCAAAGAGTCAGAAGGAAATTCAAATTCTTTTAGAAACAAAGGGACCAAGTTCATATCTTTAAACTACTAATGTCAAACATACTAATTCGATCAATAATTTTCTAACAATGTGAAGAGAAAATCAGTACAACATAACATAACAAAATAACAAATAATAGAGATTGGTGAACTCGACTAAAATTCAAATAGGACAAATTAATTTACGAGTTTCTTAACCTTAACGAAATAAAATAATTAACGTAATTGTAAACTAATGATTCAAAAATTATAACCATAATTTAAACTAAACTAATTTACTAAAATATTTAAAAATAAAATCTTTTTGAGATGATTTTCGAATATTCATAAACTATCCTAATTATATACATAATTATGTAAAACATATATATTATTTAAAAATTATAAAAAAGAGTGACAAACTTCTTCTTTTTTGAAATTCTCTAAAACTAATTATTTTAAATCGTTTGAAATTAAAGAAGTTCGATGATTAATCTATATATTATGGAGGGTCAAAATTGGGTATTGGTTGGGTTGTCTTGCACTAAGAAATTCAAATGATTCATCCACGATATAAAAAATTTAACTTTTTCAAGCAATGATTTAATCCATTTGAACTCAAAAAAACCTTTGACCCTATCCTAACTATGAAGAACAAAATATATTTATTCTTCTTGGTTTTTTTATTGTAATTAATAAATGGCTCTGTGGTCTGTTCATTTTTACTTTCGGAAAAGGCTTAAAATTATCCTTAAACTATCGGAAATAGCTCATATTTATCCTTAAATTATATTTCGGCTCAAAATTATCCTTCCGTCAAACTATTGGGCCATAAATACCCTTCTAATTAACAAAAGTATGTTAAATGTCACGCGGACGCCACATAAGCACCAAACAACTCCCATTACTAATTACTAGTTTTCCCCTCATTTCTCTTAAAGATACAATTTCACCCATTTCCCATTACTAGTTTTCCCCTAATTTCTCTTAAGATAGGATTTCACCCATTTCCCCTCATTTCGTGGTTGGGTTTTAAAGTTGAAATCGTATCTTAAGAGAAATTAGGAGAAAACTAGTAATGGGTGAAATTGTATCTTTAAGAGAAATGAGGGAATTTACTGCATTGAGTAGCTTAGCTCTTTCCTTATCTTTGGCGATAAACTGATTTAGATAATGTCCCATAGCTAGTAGCATTAGTGCAATATTTCGAGTAGGCTTGTTTGTTAATCTTCTGTGATATTGAAGATGATGCAAGACTAGGGATAGCTAGAAAACTTGATGGTTATTGTGCATCTGCAGATGTATGCTTCCATTCTTGTCTTGAAACTTCCTACAATGTCTCGTACTAGTCAAAATCAAGAATCTGATGAGCCCCTGTTCCATTTCATTATTAATTCATTGAAAACCTTCATGATAGTTACCTCTTCAAGTCAAGCTTGGTCTGAAGCAGAGTCTTTTCTTCTTGAAAACCTTTTTCATCCTCACTTTCTTTGTCGTGAGATTGTTACTGAACTTTGGTGCTTTATCTCACATCATGCTGACGGAGTTATGGTAGACGACATTATTGAAAAGTTCTGCTCATTAATTAAGTACACAGAAGTTCCTGACGTTGCACTAAATCCTGATAGTCTGGTCAGAAAAATGGCGAGATTTCTCTGTGTGCTTGTTACATCTGGTCCAAACTCTATGGTAGATAAAATTTATAAGACAGTGGTTGGATATAACACATCACACTATTCATCAGTTACTTGCTTATGGAGGGATTCCCACTATATGCACTTTTAGAAAAATTGAGAAGTGAGGCAAAGCAACAAATTGTAACACAATACTTTAACTTCCTTGGGAGTTTTGGGGGTACACTACCAAGAGAAGGCGGCTCTGCTGTTTATGGTGCTCCAGTTTTTGTTCTTTCTGCCGCTCTGCAGTTTCGGTATGTGATCAGCTCCTTTGCATGAATTGGCTAATTCTCTATTGCCTGAACTCACTGCATCTGGACCAGCATTATCAGATGGAAAATTATTTCAATGCAAACCAAACTTGTCATCTTTTATGTCTGGCCTTGGCTAACTTCTACTGGAATAGTTCACTTCTGCAGTGACTGATGCAAACCATTATCAGGTATTTGCATTGGACTTAATCTGTTATGGATAATGGTGCATCTCTAAATTTGTCTATAATTCTCTAAGTTTAGTTTGGGATGAACCCAGGTATGATTTTCTTTGTACTTGCATTTACATATAGCTGCTCCTCACAACAGAAACATTTCTTGGTTGTGGGAATCTTCTTGTTGCAGTTTGTTGGGCATTTCCTAATTGATCACAATGTACTTGGGGTGTTTTGGAAGGACTCATTTTTGGCATGAGAAAGAGAGAGTGTGTGTGTGTGTGTGTGTAGAGTTTTGTAGGTTCAGTTTTGGTCTAATTACACTTTTCACTATTGTTGTTATGCAGAAAGAGATGAATTTAAACAGGGAATATGGTCAGTAAAGATTCATATACCCCGAGTTTAACTTGTTTGGGACTAAGTTGAACAAGTACTTTTTATGTTTACATACTAACTAGTATGCATATAACATCATAACAATGATTGAATTGTTGGTCAATTCTTATTATTACTATTCTATTTTATAAGAAGTTTATATCAATTTTCAATAACTTGCTATGCAATAATCGTCATCTACCTTAGCTCCGAACTTTACTGCTTATATTTCGTAAACTAATTAAACCCATGCTCCATCTGCTAGTCAAAGTTTCAGGTGAATACAAAGGCATAATATTCAAACAAAGATTCTTTGTCAATAATGTATCCCATGTTTTCAGCAAAGATTGTAGGCCCCTTAATAGCTGGCAAAATATGTACAAAAATTGATGTATTAGGTAAATTTCGAAACGTATATTGATAGACGATATATAAGTTTTAAATCTATAACCACGCATGATACTGCCTGCTATAAATGATTATTACGACAGTGTGTATAACTTAAATTTCATTTAAATTTTAAATGAAGCCCCACCCCCACCTTGATCAGAGGCTCCAAAATGATGTGCATGTGATTTTTGGAATATGTGGATTTATTCCCCAATTGACACACTATGTCATTCATTCATGTCAATATCTTTGAAGTGTGACTTCTCCATTCTTTCTTTTTCAAATAAGGCATCTTTTCACAGTATGTATTAATAATCGAATTGATGCAAGAGCCACAAAACAAAAATCAGTACAAAACTCTCTTTGCATCATTTAGTGCCATCACTTCATATTGCATGGTAGGAGCCTCTTTTTTTTAAAAAAAAAAAATCATGTTGTCCCATACTCCATTCTTATTGATCTAAGACACCCTTTAATGCATTTTTGTTAATGTATTGTACCAAGTGCTTTGTTGTTTGTATTTTTTTGATGATTTAGAAATCCTCTAGAGTCTGTCGCGAATGGTTCAAAGTTCGATAGATAATGCTCCTGACTCTCGTTCATCTATACTTCTCCACTTAAATATCAGACTTTTGTCTGCATCATGTTGTAACCTTACTCCCAACTATTAGGCTTAGATCTTCAAATTTTAGAAGACTCCACCTAATTTTGAAAAAAGAGAGGAAAAAAAGAGTCTCCTTACCTAAGATTTGTTATTTTTGACTAATTTATTACACATACATCTTACACCCCCACCCCCCCCCCCCACACACACACACTATCTATATATACACATAGAACTAGTGTACTACTAAAAGTATAGGAGACGTTAGGGATTATAAGAAATGGGAAGTTTTCAAACCAAGGACAAAAGCCAACCAAAAGACAAAGTGGTTGAAGTGTTGAAGTACAATGTAAGGTTTCTTCAAGGTGAGGTGAATGAAATAATGTGTATGAGGGAACATGAGAGTCAAGTTAATGCACAAGAGATGATCATATTTGCATTGAAAGAAGCAGAATGGAAGAAAGAAAGGAAGAAGCTAAAAGAGGAAGTGAAGAAGTTGAAGAAAAAATTGGAAGAAGAAGAAGAGAAGTGTAAAGGAATAGAGAATTTGAGTGTAAAAGAAGATAAAGAGTGGCATCAATTAGCAACAAGTTATTTGTTGGAGCAAATTAGGAATGAAGAAGCTAGAAGAGATGAAGCAATTGACAAATGGAAACAACTTTATTTTGCTATCAAGATTGAGCTTGATGAACTTATTCATAGGACAAATCAAGGTACGTTTAAATTTCATCAGATAGTCACTCAACGAATAGTTGTTATGTCTGAAAGTCGTCTTTTTTTGTCCTTCTAATGTGTTTGATTTTGTTTGACTAGGAAGAGGACTATGCTGGAAAACAGAACAAATGGAATTATTAGAGGAGATGCATAGAGAGTTGAAAGAAAAAGAGGAAAAAATTGCACTTCTAAAAGAGGAAATAGCTTCAAAAGAACAACAAGAACTCAAGAGAAAAAGGGAAGTTGACATTTTAAGGCAAAGCTTGAAAATCATGAGCTATAATATGAAAGCAACAAACTTTTCTAAGAATCTTTCAAAAAGCTTGCATATGTAAAGTGTAGTAATAGTTTTTTTTTTTTCCGCCCGATGTCCAATATCTGTATTGGAGCGTGATTCAACATAAAGTGAAATTAGAACTCCTTATCGAGATATTCACTATACTCGTAGTTTAAATCTCGAGATCTAAAGGGAAGAAAAGATTTTATCTATCCTGTCAA
Organism: Solanum etuberosum; assembly: GCA_029582245.1. NCBI lineage: Eukaryota > Viridiplantae > Streptophyta > Magnoliopsida > Solanales > Solanaceae > Solanum > Solanum etuberosum. Next base: position 10,986 of record JAJONR010007804.1, read on the forward strand.
AGATCTAGGTAGTAATGATACTATTGGTTAGTAAAATATAGAACTAGTGGTGGTCCTCTAGATTGTATGTTTCTTTCATGTCATTTCTTTGTTGTTTGTGAAGTGTATTTTTTTTTTCTATTTTTAGTTCAAGGCAATTATTTTAGAACAATTACTTGTTCTCTTTATTCTATCATTCTTAATTTTGTAACAATTAACAAATATAACCAAACAATGTACAATTGCATAAATAAAAATCATACATATATACAATAAATGCAGCCATTTTTTTGGTGTTATTGTTATTTACAACCTTTGGAAATTAAAATATCAACATTGGTGAAATTTGATAATTTCAATTTTCGCCAATTGATATGTTCTTCTCTTCTGTCAGCTGTGGCCTTGGAACAGTTCTATAGTTTGATCTCACATTCTGGAAAAAGAATTAGAAAGCATAAAAAAAGTAAGTACATATCATGTTGGATATGTATGTTACTCGGACTCTTCAAAAATGTTGCAGCACACATGTTGGATCCTCAAAAGTGCACTACTTTTGGAGGATCTGACATGCACCTGTCGACATTTTTGAAGAGTTCGAGCAACACAGTTCAGAATGGTAAGGTGTAAATGGGAAATGCAAGTACCTCTAATAGAGTGATGTAATAGAAGTCTTCCATGTGCTGCATAAGTGCACTGCCATCTCTGATTGCTAGAAATATGTTAATCTCTGTGTTCAGTATTTTCTCAATAAGTTCTTTTTCACCTTTCATCTGCACAAAACGTTACGATAAGTAATTGCGAGCTTCTCAAGAGTTCTTTACCTTTAAATAAAAAGGAAATGATTTCCATGTAGCAAAAATAACTCAGAATAAGCTCCCCTCCCCCGGTTGTTGCTCGGACCTCCCAAAAATGTTGCCACACCTGTGTCGAATCCTCCAAAAATGCATATCTTTTGAAGGATCCAACACATTCTCAACGATATTTTTGAAGATTCTGAGGCTCCGAGCAACATAGCTTCCTGCTGACTCGAAACTTCAACCTAATGGATTGAATTGATAAGCTTATGCCATAAGGACACCCGCCATTATGCTAAATTTTGAACGAAATGAATAAATAAGTCTCAAGTGGTCAAATGTAGGGCAAGTAGCAGTACTATTTTAACACTTCAAGATCCTAATAGAACATATCATTAATGGATGAAATGGAGCACAAAACGAAAAAAGAGGGAAATAAAGACACGGGAGAACAAAGGTGGAGAAACATACAAATTCACTGACAATAACATCAGGGGTGGCCTCTCCGATAACATCACCTTGATAACCATCTTCCAAGAGTTCCACATTATCCTGAAATGTAATGTCCTGAGACATTAGTTAAACAACAAGCTCCTTTCACGGATAAAAGGAATGATGTAAAAATGATACATATTTTCTTTCGGACTTTTTCCAGGGAGGGATAGTAGGTTCCCATACATAATAAGTAAGAATGAAATAGGACTTCTCGATACTTTCTACCTTCACTACGAAGAAAATCTCAAAAAGTTACTTCGAGCAATTGAGTAAATAGTTCTATAGAACAAATAACAAAGGTCAATTGTTTTGAACCTTCTGCAATTTCCATCAGGATGAAGCTAACCATCCGACACATTTTTCCACTTTAAGCTCTAACGGGAAAACAAAACTTCCTTACCAGTGCCAACATTCTGCCAATCCAACGTTTTATAGTGTAAAAAAAGACAGATGAAGTTTGAAAATGAAATCTACTCACCACTGTGTTTTTCGGATCTCCAGCCGCCAAATAAACGGGTTGAGCAACATGGCAGTAGCCCATCAAGCGAGGAACTGTTGGTATTATATCTCTGTGATTTACAACCCTCCAGCTGTCTTTAACTTTCTAAAATATAAGAAGCAACTAAGTTATATAGAGTCACTCAATATTTAACAAAATTAAACTCTCAGTACAATTCCAAAGCAGGTGAAAGTGATTTTGTAAGGTCACTTTTCTTAAAGAGCTACAACAATGTGTTACAGCAGTTCACCATGTTACATTAGAAGAACAGGCAAGATATTCTCATGAACTATCGGCAAACAATGTGACAAGGCATCTGATTATGGCTCAAACTTGCTAAAAGTTGGTCTGACATGTTGGACAACGCACCAATGCATATTCGTTAGCATGTTCTGAAACCCCAAGAGTTTCACACTACAAATATTACAACCCACCTCCATAAGAGAGACCGAGAGTCGAGAGAGAACATCAAAAATCATTTTCATCCATTGTTACTGAGGAGAGATAATTAAGTAAGGCTGAGTATGTGAACCAGCTTGTGTGTATTTATTAGTGTGTCAATTTTTCCTTTCTTTTCTTGGTTCTTGTTTTTTGTTTTTCCTTCATAAACTTGTTTCAGAAGTAAAGACCATTTTGATTTATAACTGCAAAAGATTGTCATAAACGAATGGCGAAACCATAATGGCAATATAGAATATAGTTAGTCTCAACATAAGCACTTCACTTCTGCAGAGAGTAAACAATACCTCATTATAAACTTCAGCAAACTTTTTGTTACCAACTCTTGGAGATCCAAAGTTGTACATGGTCACACGTATAGCTCCACACCTAACACAACCAACAAGAAAGATAAGACGGTCACATATGTAGTGTTAGCATGATTAGAGATAGAGGCCTTGGTTTTTCTCCACAAGTACTTCAGGAACAAGGGCAGCCCAACAATTTGGATCTAACAATTGCAGACATGTTCTTTATGCGCGAACTCCTTCATTTGCAAGATGTTCTATTATTATGGAACAAGCAGCAGGCAACTTAGCAATCACAATTTACTTAGGGTCCTACAAGTCCAATTTGGTTAAAAAGATGAAACCATCAAGAGAAGATTTCAAAGTGGCGACATGGAACAATTGAAGGGATGTGCTGCAGCTTGGTAGCACATTAGTTTTGGGTACAAAATGTCACGCATTCAAATATTGTCATCCCTACGTATTACTGCACCATTGTGATATGGTTCTACCAACAATTATACAACTTCTTCTCTTAAAACAACATACCCATTCCACAGGTGGGGTCTAAGGAGGGTAGAGCGTACGCAAACCTTTCCCTACCTCGTAGAGATAGAGGTTGTTTCCCATAGACCCTCTGCTCAAGTAAAGCATTTCAAAGCAGTTGGAAAAAGGGAACATGGAACTAAAAGCAGTAAGAACAATGAAATAATGTGATATGGAACTTAAAAGAAGATCCAATTTTGAGGAATTCTATGCAAATCTCCAAGAATTAATGAACTATCATAACAACATAATAACAAAACACTATAGAAGTATAGAACAAATAGGTGGCTGAGAAAGAAAAGTGGGTGACATTGGATCATTTGAACTTCTCTAAAAAGCCTCCTGGCTCTGTGGTCAACTCAGGATCATCAAATTCTCAAAGAACACTACAAACATGTTAAATAGAAAGAAGAAAACCAAACATGCATGCCCTATTGGCGAGATGTTGGTAAATGGTAAATGATATAGAATGGATGGGAAACAAGCTACAGATATAAGCAGAGAAAAGGAGGAGCTTACTTAGCTAGTTGACTTGATGATAGTTCAAAAGCGAGAAGAGTAGCCAATGCACCACCAAGACTATGGCCAGTCACGTAAACATGCCATTTGTTTGGTGGGTCAAGATCATCATCCCTGGAAAATACATTAAAATTGTAATAAGCAATGTGACATCAATGTTTAGTGGTGAAGTACATCATAAACAGTGAAGAAAGCAGAAACCGTGAAGTAGGCAAAGATAAGATGTACAGCAGCAGCAACAAGATCCACACGAAAAGAAAGAAAAACAGAAGGAAAAAGACTAAGGCAGATCTAGACATCTCACTAAAGCAAAAGTGCATTACAAGTTTTAAGAGTTGGAGTGTAACACTAAGCGCATGACATGAGTCCACTTAGTAAAGACTTGTAGAAATATTTGCCAAGAATTTTACTTGAACGTACGAAAGAGCCATTGGAGAGGAGGAACAATGTTGTACAGTTTTGTTTGACAGTCCACTTACCGATAGCCAATTGCTTTTTTGACAAGCGAGATGAGCCTAATCCTAACTGAGTCATATGCACTTAGGAAACCACTGTGAACCTACAAAAATAACCTCTGGTTCTGATAATGAGAAGGATTATAAATATAAGTAGAATACATTCATAATTCAGGCACTTAGAGATAGAAAAGTAAGAATTTCAGTGCCACCTGAACTTCTTGCTTGAAGTCCCCACCTATCCTTTCAGGATTCAACCTGCAGAGTAGGAGACAACTCAGGATACAAAAGAAAATGGACAGTGGTTGCTTAACCATATAAAGTTTCTAGCCAACATCCAAATAATGAAGAAGCGAGAACATAAATTCAAATTCAAAATTAACAAAGTTCTTGGCTATTTCTAAAAAAAAAAAAAGGCAGCTTGGTGCGCTATGTTTACGCTATGGGCGGGTCCGGGAAAGGGCCGGTACGCAGCCTTACACTGCATTTCTGCAAGAGGTTGTTTCCACAGCTCGAACCCGTGACTTCTTGGTCACATGGCAGCAACTTTACCAGTTACGTCAAGGCTCCCCTTCTGCTAGGCTATTTCTTATTGTTTTTAATTCTGTTTGACGTTCAAACTTTTCTCAATAGTGTCAGTTAGAAAAAATTCCTGTAAAATTCTGGAAAACCTTAAGCTATGTTGGTATTTGCAGTCTACACTTACTAATACAGGATGGAAGGTTGTCTTCCAATCGTATTCCTCTAAGAAAATTTCTTTAAGCATTCATAATAGACAGTTGCATTTCAATAGAAGTGCACTTTCAGAGAACTTAGTGAAGGATGGAAATTATTTGTTTACTGTAACAGGAAAAACAACACAGTAGTAAAAAGAAACCAGAAGGGCAAAGTAGAGAAAAAGAAACTAAAGCCAGACTATTCATGTTCAGATATAGATGTTACCCTGCAGGAACTAGCATCAAGTCCGTCACAAGATCTTTCCATTTAGTCTGGATCAAAGAAAAAACGGTTATCCCCAAGTAAGCTAAATCAACAAGTTTTACAGATGTGTTTAACACCAGAACCTACTTGTTCTGTTCCCCTGAAAGCAACGACTAACCGTTTCCTTGATGAATCACGCCAGAGCGCTACCTGCAGCTCTTACAGAATCCAAAATCAGTAGAATAGCTTTCCTTGGATCAAATAAATCAGATATAAGAAATCTGATAGAAACTAAGAACTCACAGCCAGAAATATATGAACTTGCCTCTGTGTCGGTTGACTCGTTATCTAAGAAGCATAATTTGTCAAATTCAGATTTGATGAAAGTCGGATGTCCCAATGAAGTAGCTAGCAGTGCCCAAGCTTCCATGGCAGTCTCTGCTGTTGAGAAAAGAGACTTCATCTCCTCAGCTTTCTTCTCATCCAACACTATTCCATCTTTATTCATGGGATATCCAAGGATGTCATTTTCCAGTCCAGTTGAAGAATCTTCTTTAGCATCACCCTTTCCGAAAAGGCCTGCTCCTTTGTTGAATTGAGAAACTGTGGCATTTAGAACCATCAATGCTCCCAAAATGGAATCAGTTTGACGCAATAAGTCTTGCGTCACCTTCTTGATATCTGGAAGTGATGACTGAATGTTGTTAAGAATAGGTGGTTCAGTTGATGCACTACCATTAAGATTTTCTTGTTTATCAGGAGTTGCAAGACCAGATTCAACATAACTTGCATCTGCATCTTTTCGTGATTGCAATCCAATCTTATTTAACAAGTCAAGATTATCCCACTTTATTTTCTCAGGAGCAGGGAGAGGGAGACCAAGTTTTTGAACAACATTTTGATTGACGGTATCAGCAAAATTCTTCCAGAAATGTTTATCTGATTGAGAGCTCTCGAAAATTTTAGTGCCAGGGGAATCATGTTCATCGGTTACGTCACTTCCATCACGATTAAACTTCACTTCACCATCAACTTTGGTGTCTTCCAAATTATTTGAGATTTGTGATTCTGGGGGCATGCTTGAGTCATCCAAGTTGGATGATTGCTGCGACTCTGGTAGTACATCTGATTCCACAACAGGACTGCTGCTGCTACTTGAATCATTATATGCATCATTAAGTAGCTTCATCTGTCCAAACGCAAACTGTACAAATTGTCGAGCTTGAACAGTCTCGGAACCCAGAATTGTTTTCAAAGCAGACTCAAAACCGTTTTTCTTTAGAAATTCTGTAATGATTGGGATGTTCCACCACTTCTTTTCTTCTTCAATTTTCTCAAAACTCTTGTACTTAATCTGTATCATGTTAGTAGGACAATTAGTGAAATCTTGAATTGGATAAACAATGGTCAAATTGAGTATCATTTAAGAAGGATATTTCTGAAGTTAAGATTAGCATACTATTCAGCTATAGAGTACATCAAAATAATGTGATGGATCCTCATAAAATGAAGGTCTGAAATTCCATTAAATAGAAAAAGCTTTATTTCTTTGTCTCAACAAGTTCGAAAAACAAATAAACTCTTAACCAGAAAGCCATATTCAGATAGAAGTTCCAGTGATCCAGTCGGGAAGAACCAAAAGAAAATGAACCAACCAAACACCTGGTTGCTTCCTACACATAAACAAGGACTTAGTGATCTAGAACCTTGAATATGCCTCCAGATTCAAATCAACTTACCTCTATCTCTATCTTCCCACCACCGCCCATTCCATCCAAATCAACCAGCAGTTCATGAGAATCTCCTAGAAAAGCACATGTTTGTTATTTTCACAAATTAAAACATCAATGGAATCTGTACATCAGCCTAATCCTTATGTCAGCTCTTATATCAGTTATGATAGTATTCAGAAGTGTATAACTATTGAAACTAATTTGGTTCCTTTAAGAAGTGTTCTTCCTTTGTCAATTTATTTTATGAGCAATGAGACACCTTCAACGTAGTCATCAAAACACAACCAAAATGCATACTGAAGATGAACTCAGAACGTCTTCCCCCATTTTCATGGGATAAGTTGGAAAGGAAGCCAAACCTTATTTTACATGAATGATATTTTAGCCAACATGATAATTAGACAATTATTTGAAGCACAATTTCATGAGAGCCATTTCTTGAGCTCGTACCATCACAGAGGTGTTCCAAATTAACTGCTGCATTTCCCATGCGTTTATGTGGAGTCACCAGATTTGCATCCCAAGCTGCAAGCTGACAGTAGTAATGAATAATTCATCAGATCTGGAATTGAGAAATAAGAGCACCTAAAAACCTGTCATGCCAGCATACTGCATCCGAAAGTCCTCTAATGAGCAGATAACGGTAAAAATAACGAAAAAATAAGTCGTTCCTCATTTTAAAGACTGTAGCTAAAAAGACAGAAGCAGACTGTTGTGGATATCTTAGACAACATAAACCAAGATGTGCAGTTCTGGGTCCCTAAGTTCTAGCCCGAGGCCAATAACCTGAAAAGACTGATTCTGTTTGTTCCAATTTGGTTAATACTATGGATCTCAGCAGGAAGTAGAAATACAAAACTAGTATTCAGCAGGAAAGACACTGTTGGATATGGGAAGATTGCCTACACATCCATAATTGTATAGCAGTCACTCAGAAGACACAGTTAATTTAGCAGTGTCTATAGGAAGCATCCTTTAATGAAGCTTGGCATATCTACAAAGCTTAAAGCTTTTCAAGTTGCATATCTTACTAGAGCTGCTCATTTATCATTAGGAGATTTAGCGTACCGCATACCGTGTATTAAACTTTCTAATGTGGATGAGCTAAGTTACAGCAAATTGAAGTCATATTTCAAAAGAAAAATGTTACAGTTTCTGGAATGCTATCCTTTAATTAATAAACCATCAGAGAGAAAGGATGAACTCAAGCTATCAACCTGAAGATCATACAGAGGTGGCTGCTTAATATTTAAAGCAAACTCCTCATTCCATGTTGGCTCTTTTGTCCTGCAAACATTAATTCATGAAATTAACATTTTTTCCGTTATTGGATGATGTTTCAAGATTGAAATAGTGCATAATTTGAACAAAGAAAAGGATAGCTTTATTCTCCAACAGAAAATAGCAATTGTAGACCTTTTGCCTTCTCAATGACAAATTAAAAGGATTAAGAAGCATGGAACTTCAAATAAGATATTGGTGGAATAATCACACTCAAGATAACAATAGAATATGAGTTACGGATGAAAAATAATTGAATTCTACTTAATCCAGTATAAGTTTTTGCTAAAAATTTGATACGTTTCTCAAACCGAAGAGAAGACTGAATTTAGCAACCATAATAGACTTTCTAGACTCTCTTATTAGTTACTTTATCATTCGGCTTATGCAAGCAATACTTGCACAGGAACATGTTGACTACAGCAAAGATCCTGATTCATTGTTAAGTAAACCTACAAGATCTAGAGAAGTTCCAACTGAAAAGAGTAAAAGGTTGCAGTATAACACATGACCAACTACCTACCCCCATTTCACCTTGCTTTTGACAACTTGACTATCTAGCTGTAACATCACATACGGATCACTCGTTCCCTGAAATTTGGTTAGAAAAGTAAGCAATTAAATCAAAACAGGAGTCAGCAAATTAAATAAATGCATAAGAAGCAATCATTTGAATAAGGAAAGTACAGTAAGGCACGTTTCAATTGAAATTTGATTGTTTGCTAATATTAAATGGCAGATACCTTACCCAAGGATCCATAGCAGGTAAATTGAGACCTTTCTTTAGCTTTACGAACAACTGGCCATCATAAATTTCACGCACAAATGACCTGGAAGATGGTTGTCAATTATGAGAGAGAATTATCAATCATGATCCACGCCAAATCCTACTACCTCCGAATGAAACAGGCATATCCAACTCATTTGCAGTTGCACATGCATGAATCTAGTTTTGGGCAAACTGACATATTGTCTAAGGTGATTTTGATTAAAAAGAAAAAGCAAAACAAACTAAGCTGAATGAGACAAAAACAATCAGTTATGTGCATTCTTCATAGCCGTCACCAGTGGAACATACGTGTGCCCTTTACTTGATCCGACCAATTTAACAGACCTATAACTCAAGTTCCTACAGTTTAAGTTTTCTATTTCAGTAAAAAGAAAACAACTACATACTCTGAAAGAAATATGGTTTTGCAATTAGCCGCATCCACCTCAAGCTTTCCGACATTGTCCTGATCAAGCAATATCAAACAAAGCAAATTGGATCAGAATTGGAAAATATTCAACAGCTTAATTACTTTTTGCTTCATAAACATTTCAAGATTTGTAGAATATTTGCAAGCTTAATTTCCTTCTAAGCAAAATTTAGTTCAGCGAAAATTCAGTTAGGCAAGTGATCATCACCTTATATATGTTTATGATGAAAATATTCCCTTCATTTACTATCATGAGTTTGTGGGGTATGACTACTATAGGGAAAGCACATTTATGTTCATTTCCTAAACTAGAATCGCAACAGAGTGATGAGATGCCAAAACAATAATACGAATGAAAACGAATTACTGAAACTCAAAGATCACAACTTTAAGGCAGCACAAAATCACACTTTACGAGCATGTCCTCTATGACTTCTACAGCACCAAACTGAAAAGAACCCACAATGCAAGATACTTTGGCAAGAAATTTCCTTCCTCCAATCCACAGCTAATACACATCATCATGCTTATTTACAAAAAATGAATCAACAGTCGATCAATCAACTCCAACTCAACCCCAAACTAGTTGGAGTCCACTATAAGAATCCTCAAAATCTATTCACTCTATTCCATTTCCGAAAGACCTGCTCTATTAGAATCTATTTTTCAATTTATTTTTTTAATGTTTTAATTTTCAAAATGAGGTTGGGGATTACAGGTGGAAATTGAACCCCTCAACAACAAGTTTGATGACCAACCAACTGAGCAACTAAGATTCTCCTATTTTTGATTTACGAATAAAGAGAAAAACATAAAAATGAACATATAAAGATTGAGAAATTTACTGGAGGACTAGTATAAGCTTCAAAAGCAAAACCAGCAAGAATGACAGCCAAATTGATATCAAAAAGAGGCCTTTCATTAGTCTCCTCCTCCTTCTGAGCTGATGAAAGGGGTAAAATTTCATCACTAGCTTGACAACAACAAAAGAATGAATCTTTTGCACCAAATTTAGAATAACTAAACAACCCATTAACCTTTCTGGAGAAAAAAAGCTTTTTTGAGAAAGAAACTGAATTGGGGTTCTTGAAATGAAACAATCTTGGTGAAGAAGAGATGGGAAAATGGAGATGAGTTTGCAGAGTAGCCATTAGAGGAGAGTGAAGATGAAGTGGCAGTTGGGTGTAATTAAGTGGTGGATTTGAGGAGATTTTGGGAAAGAAAAAATTGTCCAGTATTAGCCAAAAGAATCTAAGAGAGGATTTTTTTTTTTTTTTTTTGGGAAACTATCCAATTTCTTCAAAATATCTTATTATTTTCCCAGTCCCATTTTATAATAATTAATTTGACTTGACACGAAATTTAAGAAATTAAAAAAAATAAAAAAATTATGATTTAAAATAAGTGATAAATGCTTATGTGGCTATAAATTATTTTATATTAAGGGTAAAATGGATGTTTTAAAATTAAATTGCTACTAAGTATAGAAATATGTCGTTCTTTTCGAGACTGACCAAAACGAAAAGTGAGTCATATAAAATAGGACACATGGAGTATCCAATTTTCTTGATTTTTTCCAAAAAAATCCTAGAAAAACATCTTTATTTTGAATTGGCATAATATACGAACGTGCCATTTAACTCCACTTCAGTTGTCATCTATACTCTTCAACTTTGAATGTGCACAAGTAAACACTTACACTTGTATAAAGTTAAATAAAAAGACACATGTGTCCTGCGTGGCATTCTGTGTAGCGTCTTATGTGTATTATATGACATGTCTACTTAGCCATCTTTATACAAATTTAAGTATTTACGTGTCCACATTTATGTCGTTTGAATTTTAGAGGTATAATCAACATTCAATTTAATCTTATCATGGTTTTGTTTTTTTTCTTCACATATTATCATATATGTCACATAATCAAAAAATAATAGTAGTAATATTAGAAAAGAGTTGTGATGCATTGTTTATAAATTTCATCAATCATTCAATCATTGGCTTTGTTTTCCTAACATCAATCCCATTTTATGATATGAACTTATTTTATTATATAATTATTTAAATTGTAGGTAGACCCTAATAATATATGAAACATCCTCAATATCACAATCTTTTTAATTCAATTTATTGATGATTTCATAAAAACTATGTGCAAATAAATGTAGGTATTTGATCCCGCGATAGAAATTGAAATCGTTAAAGCTAAGTTGTCCCTCTTAATTTTTTTCCGATCAAAGATTTTGGTCTAATGGTAATACCGTAAGAGCGTAGCATAAGATGTGTGAGTTAGACGCACGTCACGAGTTTGAACCCTGCTCTAGACATACGTTTGGCATTTTGATGGAGAAGGATAGTAGAAAAGTGAGGCCATTATTCAATTCTAAAATAAGTGAGACTTGTTCAAGTGGTTGAGCATCTCCACCATCAATCAGTAGATCGATCAAAAAGCAAACAACAAAATATCAATTTGCAAAAATAAAAGAAACTTTCTTATTACATACTTATAATGAGAATTTCTAATGAGAGAAATCTCAATCAATAAAACAAAATTCACTATAACACCAATATAAGGTGCATGGAATTTTTAAACAATAATTAAACCAAACCTATGAAAATCATCTCACTCTATAAGAATCATTTTTTGTAATTCTTTTTGTGAGAGATCTCACAAACAACTAATATAGTATGTTTTTTCACTTATGCCTAATAATTTAAAGCATATATGAAAATCATAGAATTAAATGAAAAATTAATTAAAACTGAGATAAATTGATAAATGTGTTTATTAATTAATTCATTCATTCATTTCTCTTTTTCACTTCTTGTCTGATCCAATTCCAAGTGTGTTCTTCACTCCATCAACTGCACCTTGAGCCATATGGATCACTTGCTCTCCGGTCTGAATAATCACAATAAAATAAAATAAGAGAATTATTAGACATATTATCAATAATTTAAAAAAAAAGTGAGAAGTCTCGAGTCTATTAATAACGTTTTTAAACGATTTAACTTATATATACCGATAATCTAAAGACCTTTTATACTATCTTTATATTTTTATTCGTTATGACAGATAGCCGTATTTATATTATCTCATTTTTTAATAGACGACATAATCCCAAGTTAAACTTTTGTCACCCTAATTTAGATGACTAAATAATGGTCTATTGAATATTCTTTGTCAAAAACTTATATTTATACGTATAGAAAAAAAGGTATATTATACTTATATATGTATATATATAAAGAGATCGATCGATAATTACTTCTCATAAATATATTTTACATCTTAAACGTCCGTAACGAAATTCCGACTTTCTTTATAGTAGTGATAAATAAATTACCTGCTGAAGGAATCCAGGGTTGAGTTGATCTTTGTTTTGCTGAGCAGATTGTTGAGCTCTTTGGGTAGCATTGTCAGCCTTATCAGCCAATGAATGTGCTGTATTCTTTGCTGACTCTGCTAGTTGTTCGGTTTTAGCCTGTTTCATATATTATTCGTTAAATTTAAATTCTGAATTAATTTTCTTATAAAAAAAAGATCGAAGAAAAGGAAAAACACAACAGGAAATAAAAGTTCACACCTATTGTATGAAAAACTATTACTGATACTATTAGACTTTAAGTCGATATCCTAAAGAGCAACAACAATAATAACTATTACGATTCCAATTTTGCACCACATAGGACCATGGCTCGATAGGTTATGTTACCATTAATATTACTAGACTATAAGTCTCGATAATATAAAAATAATTTTGATTTGTGACGAATATTTATTATAGTATTACCTGAGCTTGGCCGTGGCATTCACCGGCTTGTTGAGCATTTGACATTTTGATTATTGATTTTGAAGAATTTATTTTTAGTAAATAATAGTAGAAAACTTTATTTTTGAACTTTGGTGTAGTATATATTTTTTGAATATCTTATAGGCTAATTAGACCTATTTATACAGAGTTTATTGGTTTATTTGATTGATGATCCATATTTTTCTGCTTTGGACTTGGTTTCCTGTGGTTAATTAATACAAACTTTGATAATGACTCTAAATAAAACATAAATTTATAATAGTTTAATTGTCAAACAAAAAAAGACAGTTCAAGATATTAAGTTTTTACTATGCGTGAGAGTCAGATCATAAGAATTTAATTATTATATTTTGTATTTCTTTAAGAGATTATTTTCACGACTCATTGATCAAACCACATTAATTAAATAAAAATATATCTTATAATTTAATTTTTGTTTATATTATTTTTTTCGTACATGTTGAAGCATAATTTCTTTTTGATTAATCTTTTTTGCATTTGAAAAATGGAGAGGTACTTAAAGTCTAGAGTACTCTGACTCTAGGGCGGAGCCAGGTGAGAGCAAGGGAATTGAATGAACCCCTTCGACAAAAAAATATATTGTATATTTAAAATGAAAAAACTAATATATAAAAATCTTCTTAGCTTCATTTTATGTATACTTTTTAATAATTTGAACTTCTTTAATAAAAACCTGGCTCCGCATAGCCAAACTATTTGGATAAAGAGACACAAAAACTAAACATCAATAGATTACTTTACTACCATATAGAAGCGGCTAGAAGTAGGTAATTGTTCGTCAACATGTCTACTTCTAGTCGAGGATATTTTCGAAAATTTAGTACTCTCTCCATTTTAATTTATTTATTTTAATTATTTCTTAATCTGTTATATATTTTAAAATTACGTAAAAAAATATAATAAATTACAACAATTAACAAAATAAAATATATAAAAATCCTATGATTAAGTGATATTGTAAATATTTTCTCTTTAATTTTTAATTATCAAAATTAAATTATTTAATTTGATGTAAACATACCCCACCCCACACCTTTTTCTTGTATTATTTCACTTGGAATTTTAACATACACTAGAATATTCAGACCCTCTCATCCACAATCAATCAAAACAGAAGGAAAAAAAAGGAGTGATACTATTTATACCTAACTTTTATATGGTCCAAACTCATCTTTTTGAACAATTGACTGATTATTGTCCACTCCTACTCTACTTTATATGCTTCATGTGACGGTGATTGAACACGAAATTTAAGAAAATAAAAAAAATAACACGTAATTGAGCATTGAAATAGTGTGTAATCGTGTATATACATTTACGAAAAAGAAATGAAAATTCGTTAGTGGTTGAACGGTTTTTATAATTTTGTGCATAAGAGGCATGTGAAATAAAATTAAAAGTCAGCTACTATAAGTTTGTCTTATTACGTTATAATGGAGATCCGTGTGAAACACTTTTTTTTAATGACTATTCTTGGCCACAAAACTTGGACACAATAAGTAATAAAAAAGATTTTTTAATTTGATGTGTGAACGTACCATATTCAACAACAATCACTATCAAGGCGGATTTACAGTATAACGAGCGATTGCATCTAGTAATTTCCGCTCAATATATAGTGAAACACGCTAGATTGATACAGATAATAGATTTAAAAAATTAAAATTCTAAATCCACATCTGATTCGGATAACAACGAATGTTGAAGTGAACAACGAGAAAAGAGACTTCACGAGCACATGAAAACTTTATGGACATGAATACTTGCCATAACTTAAAGCAAAGTACAAAATAAGTTTTGGAGTTTGTGCACGTATCATGTGCTAGAAGGAATGGGTTGACATGTAAAAAAATGTCATCCCAAAGTATGGGATAATAAGAGATGGTAAATAGAGAGGAAGTAGATGGGAAAGTCTTGTAACAATCAATAAATTTAAATTTTAACTGTGTCGATTAATCTGGATTTGCATTAGATAGGTATATGATAAGATGCTTCTTATCAAAGTATTTTGATTCTCGAGTTACTTTAAGTTAAGAATGAAGGAATATCAACCATTCAACAAACAAACGGAAAATCAAGAATATACTAGTGTGCTATTTGGATTCAAGAGTTGCATTTACTACTGAATTATGTATCATTTCATTACGATATAATGTCTAACTTCAAAAAACTACACGATGAAAGGTTTTACAAACATATAACAAGAACGATAACGAGCTATAAGATCCCGGTAACATGTTGAAAAACTTCATGTTAGCTAAAAGGATCAAAAACAGTACACTATTTGACAACCATTTGCTTAGTGCATGAGGGCTACTGCAGCTTCTTGCACTAAGGGCTGAGTTATATGCACGAAATGCTCTGCCTCCCTCTCTACTTGTTCCCGGCATTTGTTAGCGTCTTTTCCTTCTTTCATTTTCTTCACAAAGGCCACGAATCGCCTCCAGTTATCAGGATGGAATAGGTCAGGATTCATCCTCAAATATGTAAATGCGCACATCTCTCTATCACCTGATTGATCGTCGATATTCAATGAGGATGCTTGAAGGATCTGTTCATGTGCATAATCATCGTATCGTGGCAATGCATTCTCCCCAGCAAGTGGAACTTGAGCTTCCTGAGTTGCTAATGCCACTTGCCTGACCAACTTCTCAGGTGCACATTGTGCATCTTGTGGCTGTTCATGGTCTCGCATCTCAACACATGTGAAGTTGAAAACTGCACCGTGGCGGGCAAGCATCTGGGCGATGGGAAGGTAACCATCTCGGTTACGGGTGTTGTAGTACCCAGCGGTCAGCTCAGGGGCATGGGACCTTGTTCCATAGTGCCAGTGAATGCCTGCAATTTTAACTGATATCTTAACGCCCTTGTCCTCGAATATCGCCTTGGCTGATTGCAGTATCCTCTCACCATGGTTCAAAAGCATTTGAGAATACCAAGTGAGGAAGAACTCCCCATATTGACTATCCCATCCACCACCTTCCTTCTTGAAAAAGTTGGTATCTTCTGGCCAATTGTTGTACTGACCAGCATCGGTTGGACCGGTGTGTCCCCATTCAGGCTTACCAAAAGCTTCTGCTGCACCCTGTAAGCTACTGATCATGTACTGCAGGGCGATAAATTTTAGCAGAACAAATCATCAGTAATAGTTAAACACTAAAACACAGCGTAGAAAACAGAACTTGCTTTATACCTTGTCATAACACTGAAAAGCACCAATTCCAGGGAATTTCCATATTCCATCTTTTTCAGGATAGGATGGATAACGGAGCTCTCCAGCTGGACCCATCCCGACTTGAATTTCCTATATCACACAAGTCATTCGGAATAAAATGAGCTTTTCACTATTCGATCGAAAATTCGTGCAGCATAGCTAACGGTCGAAAAAGCATAACACTTACCACAATGGTGTCACCTAGGAGATTCTCAAATCTATCTCTAAACCCTCTCATGAAATCAGAATAACATTGGACAGGAGTCCTTCCTTTAAGAACTGGAAGTGTATCGCAACCAAGCGATACATATTCAAAATTCCTCCTTCCCCACTGATCTGTGTATGCAAGATCTGGATCCTTCTCCATCTCCTCAACAACCCACCTTGGAAGAGGGATCCTGAAATTTCAAAAATCTACTTAAGGCACACCAGAAAACAAGGACGCGCATAACACAAGTCGAACATTAAACAAACAAAGATATCCAATTATAAGCATAACATTTTATTAGTACTGCCCAAAAGATTCTTCATGAATTCTCCATATTCCATTTTATGCTATTCAGGTTGATTCCAGTCTATTATAAAGTCATTTGCCTTTCCAGGTAAACTAGTTCTTTAAATAGTTCATTTAGCACACCATATAAAGGAGCATATTCTCACTATCCCACTAAAAGAAGATAACCTTTTTTTGAACTTTCTTCAAATTGATACCTTTTTAAACTTTTCCAGATCCTATGAATCTTTTATCTAAAAGTATTTGTTGAAGAGAAATACCACCTCGACGAAGAATGATATCTCTCCACTCGATTTGAGCAATCCTTCTCCCTTTAAGCTAGCTTACTACGCCAAAATTCTAATTTGACATGTTATCATAGTCGGGCCACATCCAATGTGGAAATATCTCGAGTCAGCTTTTGGGTGAGAGTTAAATCCATATTTGATTTGACAGTATTCATTTATTCTAAAGTAAGTTAGCTTTCCAACAGATCTAGATTTTGAATCTGGCAATCATAAATTTGCGGTTAAACGAATTAAAAATAGCAGCTGAAAATATACATACGTGCAGGAATCACCGACGTTTCCACCACATTGATGGAAAGACATCACAGCTTGAACTTTGAGTCCATGCTTTTTCGCCATTTCCATAAGCTCAGCATAACCGCCCCAATTATACTCTCCCGGTGCATCTCTCTCCACCAATCCCCACCACACATCCATCATAATCCCTTCCACACCAGCGCTCTTCAACGCCTGTAAACTCGCATTCATCGCCTTCTTTCTATTCACAGTATGATCCATTTTCACACTATCCAACGGCATCATAACAAACACCGGAACTCCTTTCTCTTTCTCCGACGAATTCCTAACCTTATATTCTCTCTCAACTACCTCATCTACCTGAGCTTCCATCAACGCTTGACACGCTACCGATAAATCCGGCCGCATTCCTCCTCCCATCATCGGACTCATCGGCGGCGACGGCGACGGCGACACCCTGTCAATTTCAGCTCCTGTTTTTTGTACCGATACTTTTAAATTCGTCATCGGTGTTCTCCACATAGCTGATGTAGCTGAACTCCCCTTCGCCGGAACTTCGCATGAAACTCCACCGGTTTCCGCCGTGAGCGATGTTCCTGATAAGGCACCTATCTGGTGTGGCAGACTCATTGCCATAATAATACTATTAATTTTTTTTCAGATTAAAATGATGAATTTTTTATTTTTTTTTTGTTCACCAAATTGATGGAGAAAATGGAAGAGGAGGAGTTAGAATTGTGGTTTATTTATAGAGTAAGTAAATAAAAATTGAAACTTAGATAATAAGATATATATAAAGATAAAAGGGACCTTTAAATTGACGACACGTGTAAGTAAAGACACGTGGCGAAGAAAGAGCGATGGCGGAGGCGACGGTTAAGATTGCTTTTGATCACGTGAAATGGACGGTGGATATTTCGAGACGCGTGAAGGTTCATGCAGCTGAAGTATGGGGAGAAAATGTTCATACTCAATTTGCTCATGTCCAACCAATAAATACTAGTAGTATAAAATAATATTGATTGATAAACATAATGTTTTTTTGAAATAAAAGTTAGTGAAAAATATCAGATTAATAGATACATGACATATATTAATAACAATATCGATAAATCTTAAGTTAACAGATACATGCATATATTAAAAATGTATCAATATTGTATAGGCTGATGTTGGTCGATCAAGAACTCTCGCATTTAGAAAATGAAAGTAACGAATAGATGAGAATGCTACGAATTACGATGGATGTGTAGATAGACTAGAATAGATTGGATTAAAAATATATCTAAAATAAGGTGTGAGTGACTTTGAAAAAAGATAAGATACGAGGCACGATATTGAGATGGTTTGAATATATGATGATGAGATGTACGGATGCCTCAGAGTGGAGGCGTAAGAGGTTATGCTACGAATGGATTCAAAAAAGGTAAAAGTAAACTAAAGAAATAATGTTTAGAAATGTAATTAAACAGAGCATGACAATGTTACAGTTTATCGAGAACATAAATGTTCCAATATAGTAAGTTGTGGAAAACATTGATTAGGATAAAAAAGTACTCCCTCGGTCCCTAATTACTTGTCCACTTTTCCTTTTATAGTTGTTCCTAATTACTTGTCCATTTTGACAAATTAAGAAAGGACAAAAAAAAATTACTTACTATACCCTCAATTAATTATTTTGAAAAAGGTAGAATTTTTTGAAAATTTTAAATTTTTAATTCATCTACTTCATAATTATTAGGGGTAAAATGGTAAACTCACTATGTTAATAATTGTTTTCTTAATAGGTATGTCAATTCAAAAGTGGACAAGTAATTAGGGACAGAGAGAGTAATAACTAGGTTGGAGTGTATGGACTTGTTATCTACTCGGTCTAGTATTACTCTTATTTATTATTTTTCAATTTATGTTATTATATGTTATTTTGTGTAGTTTAATTATAATATTATTTTATTACCATGGATTGTTTCTTTTATTTTCATTACCTTTTTTCTAAATTGTTTTTATATTGAGTCGTGAGAGTCTATCAGAAACAATTCTTATATTTCTGACATAAAAGCCAAGTCGAATATATTTTTCTCTATTTAAATATCATTATAAAATTATATTGAATATATTATTATCGTTATTATTGATGGTATGATAATATTTTTATTTAATTTGTCATCTCTTCTTCAATTAGGCATTATCATGTGATATTTCTACAATTGGACATTGGACACGTGGCATAAAGAAGAAGGTGCCGTTGAAGATTGAAAACGGAGTATTTTGTCCGTTTATTAACTTTTTCTATGGTTACATTTATGTACACGAAACGTAAAAATAAATATTTTTGGAAGAAAGTGAAGAAAATAATTTTGATGTGACACGTGGTCGTTTTTGGACGGTGAATTTATTAAAAGGAGCCGCGTAAAATTAGGCATGTACCTCTCATTTTTTTCAACTTTTTTTTTCGGTTATAGTAATCACATTATTTTACTCTTTTTAATTTATTTATTTATTTATTTATTTGTGGTCCTTGAGAGTGATTGATATTAACAATGGAAAAAGGGAGGAAATATCATTAAATGTATTAAAATAATTTAAATTTATCACTTTTCTTTTACTATAATAAATATAATCATACTGAATTAAAAATTGATCTTAATATTAATTTTTGAATTAAAAATATACTCGTTTGTTCCATCTATTGGGAAATTAATTGTTTTAACGTTAAATACCGAGTTAAAAATGTCTTCTTGCTTAATGGAATTATAAGATTTTATATAAGATGGAATTTATGATTCGATATGAATCGAATCATAAATTCAAATTTATTTGGGCTAACAGAAAACATTTGTTTGTATTTGATATCTTCTGTACTCTATGTTTTGCAATTACGTGGATTTAAAAGAGAATAATGTGTCTTCTTCATTTGAAATTTATATTTTTGGTTAAGAAAAAAATAAAAATCTATATCAATTTTAAATCTAGATTTTAGTCAGTTTCAGCTTCATTATTAATAATATTATTGGATTCTTAAAAATAACAATCCTAAACAAATAGATTAAACATGAATGAATCATTCATAGAACGGGGAAACCCCCAATCTGGCATGAGCCTCGAGAAAAAAATAAAGTGACGGACTTGCTAGCCAAAGAAGGCCAGAAGATGAAATTGGACAAGCTTTTTTAGAAATGGGAAGTTCCACTTTTGTTTATTCGGAAAATACTAGAAGCAGAAAAAGTAGGAAATCTTCTTATGCAGTCCGATAAGCCTCAATGTAATTTGAATTGTAACCCCATTAGGAGGCCAGATCATTTATGCGCTAGCATTAATGCAGCCATCTCTATTTGTATTGATGCGTAATATTTCGATATAATATCTCCTCTTTTAACAAAAAAGAAAAAAAAAAGAATCAGGCTATTGATATTCATGTTGATCAAAAATGAATATCGTCTATTTAATCAAAATTATGCATATGTTATATGATAATTTTATTAAAGGGAGATATATCTAATCGTAATACAATTGAGATCCATTAAAAGGAAGGACATTTTGGTAAAATTAAACCTTCTATATTGTATGTGAAACTTAATAATAAATATGTGGTTTGATTTTTAAGATACTAATAGCTCAAGAATTTCTCAAGCTTAGTTTTAAGCATTTGATATTTAAAACTCATTGAATCGATAAAATTGTAATCACGTTAGATAAATTTATTTAAAACGTAAAAACATGCTAAATTAATTCACAAAAGGATAAAATGCTTCTCGAGGGAGATTTTTTTTATTTCTAACTGAAAAAATACATAATTATCTTATTAAAAGTAAAAATTTTATTTTCTTAAAAGACACATGAACTTTACGAAAATTCTAGTAACGTGAATTAATAGATTTCTTAACATGAATTCTTTAAATATAAAGGAAAATTTTCAATTATGTCATTGCAAACATAATGGTCAAGGCTGGACCAATTGCTAATTTCCACCGCCTTATAAGAAAGTTTATCTAATTTTTGATTGAATGGATATCCAATCAATGGATTATTGGATATGGAACATACCAAAGGAATCTAATAATTGAATTTATTTACAATTTATATTCACGTAGTAGAAACTAGAAATAACAATAATAATTTTAAAAAAAAACTTTAGACTAAAATGAACAACCGCTTGAATTTGCATTTCCCCCCCCTAGTTGATATACATATATATACGAAAATTATGCATACATATATCATATATTCATTAATTTTATTAGAGCCGTCAAAACAGGCTTAGTCCATGGAGCCGGCCAACCCAACCTGTTATTCGGATAGGGTTGGGATAAGATTTTCCAAGCTCATTTAAAACTAGGACTTCTAAGTCCAACCCATATAAGCTCTTGGCCTTTGAGGCTTGATCGGGGTCGGGCCGGAGTCGGCCCATGGGCCAAAACTATTTATTTAAGGGTAATTTACAACAATCTTACTAGTATATGAGCTAATTACTTAAATGCACGCTATGTTGTAATATTATGAATCTTACCAGATTTTGGTACGTCCAGATACATGAATCTTATGAACATGGACTCAAAATTAGGTTAATTTTTTCTAGATATACTCTGTTCAAGTGGATTCACATGTATCTAGGATACATAGACAAATCTCACGCCCTCGCCTCCCTCTTATCTCGCTTGCCACTATCTTATCTCGCTCGCGTATCTGGGATGCATCACACTGATACATGTATCTCGTATATATAGTATCCTAGATACATGCTAATGACATTAGATTTTTTGCTAGTGTTATTGAAACAACACCATTGTTTGCCATATTTGATTTGAAAATCTTCTCATTCTCTTGATATTATAAAATTTTAAGTTTGAAAAGAAAAAAAAGAAAAAAAAAGGGCAAGCCCGCCCCAGCCCTCGGCCCTTCAAAGGTTGGGTTGGGTTGGGTTGAGCATTTTTAGGCCCTTCCAAATAAAGGGCCGACCCACGAGGCTTGAGCCGAATGGGGCTAGGCCGGCCGCCCTAGCCCTTCAAAGTCTTTGGCCCGCTAGGCTTGAGTCGGACTGGGCCGACCCTTTTTGACAACTCTAAATTTTATATAATATAAGCAATTAGGTAGACGGCTATTTGAGACAAATTTGAAAAAAAAATGAAGGTACAAAATCATTATTAATTTATGTTAATCAATCACTAAGTAAAATTAATAACGTCTTTAATTGTGAAGTTTCGTGATATAGTTTATCTTGTTTCTATTTATAACTAACAAAAATTGAGATAAACCATTACTAAATTGACTAGAGATGAATTTATTATTTAGATACATAATTTATTTATTTCTAATTTTCTTCTCTTAAGTAGTGTAATTTTTTGACGAGGATTAAGTACACTCTCGAGTCTAATTTTTTATTTTTGTACTAGTTACTTTTTTTAATTGAGACATACAAGTCACTAAAATAAGATAAACAATGTTCTGCAAATTAAAAAAAAAGATATTGACTAGCATGACATAATAAATTTAGAGATTGTTTGATTTTCGAGATAATGAATAATATTTTCGGACTTAAAGGATTAGGTTATCCTATATAGTACTAGATAGAATTTCCTATTCTAGGAATATTTATATCATATCACAATTAGGCCGCTTATCGAACGGATCGGGTGGATAATTTTATTTAACAGTTTGATCTAACAGATATCAGTTCTAAAAGTTACTAAGTCGCTAGTCAACCTATAAGATATCAATTGGTTCGATAACAAATTAACACTCATCAAATGGTTATCAGACGGTGTATCGGCTAATTCCATCATTTTTTTCTTCATGAACGTACCTTAAAAATGACTTTTAATATAGTTAAATTATAAAATTCTCCTAATTACAAAAAATATATAGATTAATAGTAATATAATAGTTAATAAAAGAAAAGTAAATATGCTTTCAAGTTTTTTGCGGTACGACCTTAGGACTGATTATATGTAATTACATATTATGGAAAAATATTAATATCAATAAGCCAATAAGTCAATTTGCGGTTGGCTTATCGGTTACAGTTCGATTTTCAACACCCCTAATTACAATAATACATTCATCCGTTCCTTTTCAGTTGTCATGTATACTAAAAGTACTTGTTTCAAATAGTTGTCAATTTAAACCATCAAGAGAGAATTAATTATGTTTTTTAACTTTGCCCTTAACATTAATGATTTCAGAGTTAAGAAACAAAGATTAAAGAATTAATAAGGATATATTGGTTAAGCAACACTCCTTATTAACTTTTTAAGGGTTGTAGCAAACCTTATCATGACAACTAAAGAGAAACGAGGAAAAATTATTCTCCATTCCATATAAAATGCCCAATTAATAATCTCGAGATTAAACACTAAATGGCATATATTTTCTTTCTCCAAAACTCTTCTCCCATAGTCTTTTAATAAAAACTAAAATTATAAATAAAAGTTTATCCCATTCAATCTTTTAGCAAACCAAAACACAAATTTTATATTATCCTCATATATCTTGTTTTTTTTTTAATTTTTTTTTTTTATTAGTTCAATAAACCAAACATATACAAATAAAAATATACTAAATAAATTTATTTTTATTAATCATAAATCACAATATTTGTACCTCACGCGCCAAGGCCATTTCTGTCATTTTACATCAAAGTAAACATATTACTGTCCGATGCCGGAAAAATCTTCCAAACTCTCAAAAAACACCTTCCGTCGTCTTCTTCATTTTTCTCATTTTCCCCTAATTTTTTTCCCTTCCCATTTTGCCCTTTACAAGATCTCTAAATCCTCCATCCCTCTATATTTTCCGGTGTAAATTTCCACCAAATTCAAGGGCATTTTCGGATAATTTAATCGATTTTTTTATTTCGCCGGAAAAAGTTCCGTTGGAAATGACGGGAAATATTGGGGCATGAGGTATTCGTTTGTGGGGATAGAATTATGAGGGGATCTCTTTGGCCGGAGAATTCAAGTAGTGATTTATCTACGTCAAATCCGATTCATGTACCGCTGCCGCCGCCGCCGCCGGGGTGGAATTCGCCTCCTCTTCCGATTGAGCAAAACCCTAATTGCAAAAACAGGTCTTTGTTTTGATCCTGAAACCCTAAAGATTGAATTTTTAGTGATTTTAATTAATTTCATTCAAAGATCTGAAATTTAGTCTAGTTTCAGCTTATTGGATGCTAAATTAAGAGGCTTTGATTGTTTTTATTGGAAATAGAATTGGAAATTCATGATTGATCTGAGTTAATAAAATTATCAATGTGTTGGAAAGATATTTGCATCTTTTAATTTAATGAGACTGTATTACACAATATTATAAACTCAGAGGCAGACCTGCAGTTGGAATTTTGTCTGGTGAACTAAGTTTGGTATTTAAGCGGAGAAGGGTTGAAGCTGAAAAGAACTGTTTTTTTGGTTAATTAAAAATATTAACCAAAAAATATGTGAGTTTTATCTATTATGTTGGCATACTTGTTGTTAGCTTAAAAGGGTTCATAGTGATATGGATAATTGTAATGCTTATGATATGGTTGCTATTGGAATATGTCTTTGCATAAAATGATTGAACTTCAGCTTTAATTGGGGTGAGTTTAGTTTGAAATTATTTGGCAAAGTTGGGAAATGTATCAGTTTTTAATTGTTTAATGCTGTATTTTATTATATTACAATTGCGGAATAGCATAGCGGAAATGACCTTCAACTTCCCGCCTTGAGTGGATTCTGGTGTGGGGTGGGATGGTGGTGTTTACCATATAAAAAAAGATATGTTTATGATACACATGGGTAAGTGTTGTGAGTGTTTTCTCATTTTTCTCAAAGATTAACTTTTGTGGTTATGTGCGAAGGCGCAAAATTTGTAAATTAGATTGCACTACTATGGTTGTATTTTGGCTGCTGAGGTGGTTTATTTTCTTTGCCAGATGTGGTAACGTCTTTCAGCTACTAATGAGGAGGGAGGTATCTCCTCGAGCTAAACATAGTTCTAAGAAGTTTTGGGATGAGAATTCTAAATGTTATGCTCATTCCTATGAGAAGTTAAAAAGCCAAGTAGCAAGAGACCCGAGACGGGGTCTTATATCATGGTAGTTATTTTTTTCAGCTTTTCTCTTTCCCATGAAGTTAATATAGTTACAAATCTTCATTTTTGCTTTCTGATTTCGTCTCATTTAATTTTATCAGGGTAGAGGCAGAATCATTGAGACATTTTTCAGCTAAGTATTGTCCACTGTTGCCTCCGCCTAGGTCTACAATTGCTGCGGCATTCAGTCCTGATGGGAAGACACTTGCTTCTACTCAGTCAGTCTCTCTTTTAATACATTGACATGTACAATCTATCATGTTATGCATTATAGTATCTTGCTGCTTAGATATGAAATTGTTTATCTAATAAAATCTTTCGAGTCCAAGTATTCATTATATACACATTTCTAAATCCTCAGTGACTATTCATATCATAAAAAAAGAAAAAAATGAAATCCTTTGTCAATATTCGTGAATTGAGAACAAAGGCAAACACTCCACTTTTATCGCGCTGTGCATTTTTTTCTTTTGGCTTGTATCAAGTTCGTTGACGTATTCTGTTACCATGGTGTCAGTGGAGATCACACGGTAAAGATAATTGATTGCCAAAGCGGGAAATGCTTGAAGGTGTTAAGTGGACATCGCAGGACTCCTTGGGTGGTAAGGCTGTTTTGACATCTTCAGTCATCTGAAATAGTTGTGCTGCATTCTTGGATTATCTGATTATCTACTTGGGAAATATATTTCAGTCCACTAGGCAATACTGATACTGATTGAAAATGCTGAGATTTTGGATTGACAATATAGTTGGCTTTACAAAATATCGAAGTATTATATTCTTTTAACTTAATGCTTATGGATGTGCTTCTAAGATGGCTAAACTATCCTATTTGGTTTAAATTAATGCAGATAAATGCTTGGTATCTATCTAAAAAATAGAGAGATAAATGTTTGATGTTTGCTCACAGGTCTAAGCCTAATTCATTTCATTTGAACCCCACACTTATGGAAGAGGATTGAACTTTATGAGGCTTTTTTTTGTCTATTGTCTGTAGTTTTATTTTGAAAGCCTCTGGTGGTTTTTTTTTTTTTTTTCCACACGTCTTGGCTGTGTTGATATTTCTTCTCTTGCCTTTGAATATCTCATTCCTCAATTATATTTACCATTGTGGTTGGGACTTCTGCAGGTTCGTTTCCATCCACTGTACTCTGAGATACTTGCAAGTGGAAGTTTGGACCATGAAGTTCGTTTATGGGATGCAAAAACCGCCGAGTGTATAGGATCACGTGATTTTTGTAATAACCTGTAACATCTTAATGGTTGAACAAAAAAACATTACTCTTTACTATTTTTTTTTTGTTAATTAATACATATGGGAATTTCATCCTCCAGACCGTCCTATTGCATCCATTGCCTTCCATGCCCAAGGGGAAGTTCTCGCTGTTGCTTCAGGGCACAAGGTAAGAAATTTGGCAATACATAGTGGTTTGTTCATTGCAAGTTCTGATGTAATGACGATGTTTCAATATATCGTAGCTGTATATGTGGCACTACAACAGAAGAGGGGAGGCATCTTCACCAGCTATCATACTAAAGACAAGACGTTCACTTCGTGCTGTGCATTTCCACCCACATGGCGCCCCATATCTTTTAACAGCTGAGGTGTCATTCTGGTGCTGTTACATTGCGTTTTAACTTATGAATGCCTGTAAATCTTATCAACCCTCTTGTTTTTAGGTCAATGATCTGGACTCATCAGATCCTTTAATGACATTTGCAACTTCTCTGGGTAACTTGCGGTATCCTCCTCCTACTGTGTATTTGACAGATGCTCACTCCACTTATCGATCTGCTTCAGCGAATGAATTGCCTATCATGTCTCTACCGTTCATGATCTGGCCATCAATCGCTAGAGGTGATCCTAGAATGCCTTTGCAGCAGAGCAATGCAGACATGGGTTCTGACAGTACAGAGAACAGAGCAGACACTTCTGCATCTGTCCGACTTTTCACTTACTCAACTCCTTCTGGCCAGTATGAACTTTTATTGTCCCCTGTTGAGCCAACTTTATCTCCTTCACAAGAAGCTCAGACTAGTTCCTCTGTTAGGGATACAGAGAATGCATCTAACCCTGTAGTTGATCCTATGGAGACTGATGTGCCGACTGAGGAGAGAAACAATCAGTTTTTTCCTTTCAGTGACCCTGCATACTGGGACTTACCATTCTTGCAAGGATGGTTGATTGGCCAAAGCCAAGCAGGCCGACGAGCGATTCATTCTGAGCATAGTGGTGCCACGAACATTGTATCAGCTTATGGTGACGTAGAACATCCTCCTGCAGTTCTGTCTATCATTTCAAACAGTAATCATCCAAGGTCTGGAAGATCTGGTTCTCGGCACCGTTCTTCACGCTCTAGAGCAATACCTGTTGCTGGATCTGGTGATAGTGCTGTTCCCATTAACATTGCACATAATGAAAGTGATTCTCAAGCTTTTATGAGTCGGTTCCAGTCAGAGATCGCTACTTCCCTGACTGCAGCAGCGGCTTCCGAATTGCCTTGTACTGTGAAACTCAGAGTGTGGCCTTATGATATTAAGGTTCCATGTGCGCCGCTTGATGCTGAAAAATGTCGCTTAATTATACCACATGCTGTGCTCTGTAGGTGAGATAATTTCTGTTGTCGCTTAAAGATACCACATACTGTGCTTTGTAGGTGAGATAATTTCTATTGTTTCAAAGCTTTGGCTTGAGGTCTTGATATGCCTTGAAGGATAATAGGCTATTTAGCTGTTCTCATGTTGTACTAGATGCTTGATCTAATTTTCTCTTAGGGATAATTGATGATTCTCCTCTTACCGTCGTTTGACAACTCCTAATTGTTATGTCATTGTAAAACCTGACATCACGTGCAATTAACTGTCCTTTGTGCTTACATGATATACATTATTTATTTCAGTGAAATGGGTGCCCACTTTTCACCATGTGGAAGATTTTTAGCAGCTTGTGTTGCTTGTATCAGTCCTAGCATGGAAGCTGATCCTGGTTTCCATGGACAATTTCGTCATGATGCTGCAACTTCACCTACCAGACATCCAATTGCAGCCCACCCGGTTATGTATGAGCTACGTATATATTCCTTGGAGGAGGCAAAGTAAATACCAAATCTAATGGCTTTGTTTTCTTTTCCTCTCTGCT
Source organism: Solanum etuberosum (assembly GCA_029582245.1). Classification (NCBI taxonomy): domain Eukaryota; kingdom Viridiplantae; phylum Streptophyta; class Magnoliopsida; order Solanales; family Solanaceae; genus Solanum; species Solanum etuberosum. The sequence continues at coordinate 39,423 of JAJONR010007804.1, forward strand.
TACACTTGCTACTTTTTTGTCCTTCATTCTTTGTTTCTTTTCATGTCTTTGTTTGGTGGTCATTTGGGAACTCTATTTCGCTGTTGCAGTTTTGGTAGGGTGCTTGCATCTCGACTAATTAGAGCTGCTCATTGTTTGACTTCAATTCAGGTTAGTACTCCTCGGGCTCTGCACATATTGGTTTATAATCCTAAATTATGTTTTGTGGTTTTTTGGGAGTATGAACTATAGATGGTTTTCTTGTTGTAGCATTTTTGTCTTAAACCTTTGAGGAAGTAAAAGCAAAATATGAATTGTTAGATGAGAACAAAAATGAAGGGGAAGCTCTCTCTTTATTTTGTTTGGATATGAAGTTTAAAACTGGTTGAGCACTTGTTCAATAAGAAATTGTGTCCTGGGCACAAATGTTGATCCTTCCTTTGGAGAGTAGAATTTCTTTTTTGCTTAAAGTTCCTATAGGTTGGTGATGTACCTTATCTTGTTTCATTCACTTCTATACTTCGTTATATTTGATTTTGCTTACTGTTTAGTTATAAAGGTAGTTCTTTCTGTGCATTGTTATTTGCAGAAAAAGAATCTAACTTTTTCCTGGATAAAGAAATGTGTCTCCACGTGATTTAACTAGTTAAGAGGTGTTCACAATGGCAATTTTATGAAATAGACCTTTAAATTGCAGTAATAATTGCTCTTATGGACTGAAATGTTATCTTTCTGATATGAGAAACTGATTGTGGCTCCACATCTATTGAACATGCAGTTTTCTCCAACTTCTGAGCATCTTTTACTTGCCTATGGACGTCGCCATGGTTCACTTCTGAAAAGTATAGTGATTGATGGAGATACAACTCTACCTGTTTACACTATTCTTGAGGTGAGTACCTGATTATATCCTGGCTTCTTATGGAATGTCAGTTTTTCACCACCACCAAGAGTGGGTCATGGTAGCACACTTCTTATTTTAGGATATCGTAAAAATGATTGACATAATTATACGACTTATGGAAGTTTCAAGAGTTTGGTTTTAAACCTGATAAGGTTTTTGTTCTGTCACTTACATTTCTTATAAGTTCTTCAATATATTTCATCTACTCTTTGCAAACATGCAAGGGGTTTTGACTTCTTAACCTCTGAGCCAATCAATCTAGGTTATGAACAGTTGGTTCTAGAGTGTAGTTAATAACAGAGGGTTAGCCATATAATTCCTTCTGACCCGTGTTGCGTCACCCATGTTTCACCATGGTATGTCCATGAAGGTTTGATAATTGATATGGCACGAGAATATGTTGTGCACTATTTACAAATTAGATGAATTTAAATTACATTCCACAACTTTGAAGAATTTACCTTTGATTTCATGCTACTATGTTTTTCTTCTCTTTCTACAGAACTCAAATTGCCATTTTTTTGTTCACTCTGTCATTGGTCACATGACATGTTGGTTGATCTAATTTAATCTCCTGTACCTGTCAAATAGTATGACATAAATGGGATTGTAGAGACTATTTTCAATTGCACTGCAACCTAAACTAAATTTAGAAGCACAACCTCATTTCCTTATTAAAAAGGGAAGAAGAAGTACAACCTCAACTACTACACGTTGGTCCAAAACAAGTTGGGGTGGGCTAGGTGAAGTGATGCAGGATATTTTTAACTTCAGAAAGACTGGATTTAAGTTGATGAAGATGGGGCTAGATGAACTGGAGCTACTATAGCTTGATATGCAAGTGCAGTAACAATGTGTTAAGGACCCTTTTAAGGTTGAAGAGGCCCAATTTAATTAGTTTACTAGTATGTCACGATAATTTCTTCTTTTGTGTTGATGCACTTTGTTTTTGAACAACTTAAAAAGGAAGAATTATGCTCCTGCTCACATTTTACTGAGATTATTTGGCTGAACCTGAAAGAAGAATGAATTTGGTTTGTTCACAATATCGGTGTATATATTTATTGTCTCTAGTTAATTCAGATTGTGCGTCTTTGAATCAGGTCTATAGAGTTTCGGATATGGAACTTGTGAGAGTTCTTCCCAGTGCAGAGGATGAGGTTAACGTTGCTTGTTTCCATCCTTTGGTTGGTGGTGGCCTAGTATATGGAACTAAGGTAGTTATGCAGGCATTGTATGAGTTTCTCATTTTTTGGTTTCAACTATAAAATTGTTCATATTCTCAAAAGTATTCATCTTTTTTTTAAACCTTAAATTGTGCAGGAAGGAAAATTGAGGATCCTCCAATTTGATAAATCAAATGGTTTGGACTGTACAGTATCCTGTTCCCCTGATGAAGACATGCTCGAGGTAGTCTAAAGCTTGAATTCAAAGTTTTTCTTATTCTGGTTGGACTTTTATTAATCATGACTTTAGTAGAGCAACAACTTGATCCTGCTGCACCAATTGGAATTTTTTTTGGGGGTGGGGGATGATTGGTTGGTGGTTACAGTCAAGAGTATTTGATATCATAAGCTCTCTTTCTTAATATACTTTAGATTAAGTTGTTGGAAGGTGGGGATTTGAAGATCAGTCGGGAAACGTGACTGATCACATACACTCGTAACAACCATTAAAGGTAACAGAGAGAAAATGAAAAGGGGAAGAATAGTAGTCCAAAAATTGAGCTAGCTTTGTATGAATTAAGGGCGGAAAAAAAGAATCAGGATATGGACACTCCAGTTACTTGACAAGTACCAACTCCCTCTAGTGATGTGGTTGCACCTTTGGGAACCGAAGCCAGTCATCAAGTTTATTTGTATGAATTAAGGGCGGAAAAAAAGAATCAGGATATGGACACTCCAGTTACTTGACAAGTACCAACTCCCTCTAGTGATGTGGTTGCACCTTTGGAAGCAAAGCCAGTCATCAAGTTTATTTGCATAATTTTGTGTCAACTAGAACTGTAATACAACAACAACAACAACATGCCCAGTGCAATTCCACAAGTGAGGTCTGGGATGTATGCAGGCCTTACTCCTACCTTTACGGGTTAGAGAGGTTGTTTCTGATAGACAACCAGAACTAACATCTTTAACCAAAAAAATAATACTCCCTTTGTCCCAATTTATGTGACTTACTTTCCTTTTTAGTCGGTCCCAAAAATAATGACACATTTCTATATTAAGTAACAATTTAACTATAAAATATCTATTTTACCCTTAATGAAATGATTTACAGCCACACAAATTTCTATCATTCATTTTGGACCACAAGTTTTAAAAGTCTTCCTTTCTTTCTTAAACTCCGTGCCGAGTCAAACTACCTCACATAAAATGGGACGGAGGGAGTAATTGTCCATGACTGATGCCCTGGGGGTTTTGGTGTGGGATATTGCTAATGACTTTGTTATTTTGCAAATGTGATGCAGGTCCCAACATATGCTTTAGAAGGCTAGAAACTGTTGAAGTCAGCAGATGGTTGTAGTTGTAAAATTTGGTAACTATCTCTTTTCTTTTCCATGTTTCTGTCAATTGTTGACATCTTGATGCTTCTGGCTTCTTTCCTATGCTTTCACATACATCCTTATGAGTTGAAAACCTGCTTCTTGAAACCGATTTTGGATGAGAGCCCTTATGGATTGGGGGTGTTTGACTAAGATTTAGATATGTTCGTTGATCTACTTGATAGGAGGAAACATATGACTAAATAGTACGTTTTTTATGTCTATTTTATTTTTAATCTATGGACCAATTTGTGTTTTGATATAACCCTGAAATTTATCAAAACAACTATCCATAATAGAAAAAACAACAAACAACAGTTTGGAGGGAAGTACCAAACTGATGGAATTTGAAAGTCAATTCACCCGGGAAAGTTGATTCAAGTGCCACCGGGTTGCATGAATTCCAGTTCTTCATTTGGTTTAATTTCAGTCCCGAGTCATGTTCTGTCATCTTTAACCATCACTGTCAAACCATTTTTTCATGAGAGGAGTAGGGTTATACATCTTGACTATGTTCTTTTGATGTTCCTCCGAAACATTTCATTCTTTGTCTGACGCATACGATTATTCAGGGTGTTACAAAAATATACATATCAGGACAATGACTGGTGGCTTCAAAGTTGAGTGTGTTGCTGATGGTTTGCTGTATAGTTGGTTGAATGCGTGCCACTGGTGGCAAAGAGTGGATTTTTACTTCCGGTTGTGTACTTACATTAGACATTACAGACTGACTGATCTTTTTCGTGCTACGAGGGAGTGCAAAAAACGTTGTGCTTAAGGTGGCTTCTGGAGAGCCGAGAAAATACTAACATGATAGAAGAAGAAATGTCGTCGGAAAGTTGGATGGGTGAAGAAGTTTGCTGTTTCTGCAAGTTTGACATTTCGTTGTATTGATATATGGCATCAAATGTACATCAGAAATTGAAATAGACTAGTTGGTTTTCTTTCAAGTGAAGGGTTCAAGAGGAAAAAAAGAAGAAAATTTCCAGTCACAAACATGCAAGTGTTTATATGTATTCAACATTTTGTACTTTCTTTTTAATGGTTTCTGTTTTGTAGACTTATATGGTAAAAGAAAGAAAACGAAAAGAGTTGGTTTTCCATTTTTACTATAAATTGAATTCTACCAAGCTTGATTTGACAAAATTATTTAGTTGATCTACTTTAATTGGTATATGTTCATTAGATTGGAAGGAGGATATGTAGGGTATAATATAAAATACTCCATCAGTTTCAATTTGCTTGTCTTATTTTGATTTGACACACGATAAATAAATTGAAACGAAGGGAGAGAATATATGTGTTGAGTTTAAGTTCTCTCTGTGAAGTCTGGAGATATTGGAACCTTTCAGAAACTATTGAGTGAGTTTAGAGCCTATTGGAAATTGCTTCTTTATATTTGTAAAAATAATGGTAGGATTGCATACACACTATCCTTCTAGAGAATTGGATACTATTAGATTGGGTCAAGTATATTTCGATTTCATATCTATTTTTTTTTAAAAAGGGGATAAGGGACGAAGTAAATATTGGGAAAAATATTTACTTTACTAGACAAAATTATACTCTGGTCTTTTAAAAGGAAAATTTCAAATACAAACTTGAAGTTAGTATTTCAAATTATCTGTTTTCTAACTCACTTTTCACTTTTGAAATTATTTATGTATATTCAAGCATGATATTATTTTAAATATTTGAAACATACTTTATCCTTGAAAGACAAAATGACATATTTTCCCCCCTTTAGCTTTGCATTAGATTTTAAAGTCTGATCAATCACCTCCTTCCTTCGTCCTTACTCGGAGATTTTACTCGAAGATTTTGAATTTAAAGTTTCCTTGTGTATGAATGCACATTTGTTAAAAAATGTTTTATCCTCAATATGAGATTTCTTGATGCTAGCTTAAATTTAGCAGGACTTCAATACAAATACTATACACCAAATATTTATAACATGTGCTTTATATCACTTTAAAATGTCAAAACCATCCAATACAAATATTGGGGACTATATACAATTCATTTCTTGAAATAGTCATATTTGAGAGGATAATGTGATGAGTAATATTGGCCAATGGAATGGACTGAAGACCACCATCAATAAGGGTGATGGTGGTCTTCTTCATCTTCACTTACCCTTAAACCCCAACCCTTCACTTCTTCTTTTCTTTACTCAAAAATCCAATTTTTTAAACCCTCCAAATCCACTCTCTTCTCATTTTCAGAAGCAGCAGCCCCTTCACATCTGCTGCAGCAGGTCTTCTAGTAAGTGGGACTCAAATGCTGAGTCTATCAAGAACCAGAATTTTAGTAATCTTGGGGATTTTGAAGTTGAGGAAGAGGAGCTTGATGAGGATGGAATCTTGAACCAAGGAGCTCAACTTTTTGAAGAGTATATTGAAAGTATTTGGATTATTAAGGTAGTTATTTTTGCTGCTTCTCCCTTTTTATTCTTGAATTATAAACTTGTGTTCCTGTTTTTTTCCTGTGAAGTTTGGTTTCTTTTTGGCATTTTGGGTACTTGAATTTTGGGTTTGCTGCTTAAAGTTTGGATTTTTTTGCATGGATATGGAGTTTTGACATTTTTGGGTACCTGAATTTTGGGTTTTAAGCTTAAAGTTTGGATTTTTTTTGCATGGATATGGGGTTTTGACATTTTGGGGTACTTGAATCTTGGGTTTTGAGCTTAAAGTTTGGATTTTGTGCATGGATATGGGGTTTTGACATTCTTGGGTATTTGAATTTTGGGTTTTGAGCTTAAAGTTTGGATTTTTTTTGCATGGATATGGGGTACTTGAATTTTGGGTTTTCATCTTAAAGTTTGGATTTTTTTGCATGGATATGGAGTTTTGACATTCTTGGATATTTGAATTTTGGGTTTTAAGCTTAAAGATTGGATTTTATTGGCATGGATATGGAGTTTTGACATTTTTGGGTACTTCTTGGATTGAAGGAAGATGGAGTTTTGTGGAATCTGTACTTTAACCTGAATCATTGTCTTTCCCTTTGAGAAAGATGAAGTATGATAAGAAGAATATTGCTTGTTGAAATGGTCAGCTAAAATATGAAGGAAGTTGTTAATTTGTTTTATATTTTTTTCATGAAATAAGATGTTAGTGTAAAGTGATGCTTTTGGATTATGCTGAGACTGAACCAGATTGCTTTTGGTATTTAGATACATAAGCTTGATTTTGAATTGAGTATAATGTTTTCTTGAAATGATAGGTTGTGGTCTTTGAGTTCAAATTGTTGAAGTACATGATTCTAACTTAGTGATTTAGTATAAAACAGTTGACTATTCCAAGATTTTCCGTTATGAAACAACGTGTAGAGTGTAAGTGGCCTTAACCCTACTTTGTGAAGGTAGAAAGGTTGTTTCCGATAGGCTCCAAAGTAACTTAAGTTGAAGTGAAAAATAGGATGCTCATGATAATGTAGGCATAGGTTGATGATATAAGAGAATCGGATAAGAACTTCAACATTGAACTAGTTTCCTATGCTAATTATTCTTCTGAAATCTTCCATGTGTTTCGGACGTTCTTCCTGTATATTGTTGGTTAATGGGGAGTATTACCATTTGTCCTCAAACGTCCTCCCGCCCAAGCTTTTCTTCTAGTTTTATGCCCTATCAAATCTTCCAAAATCTGAAAGTTTCCCCCATCCACTGTCCATGTCTAATATCCTGGCTCCGCCGCAACTTATGAGTATATATTATGCATTATCTAACTGCAGTACTACTAACCAAGGTTGAAGCTTTGGACTAGAAAGTCTCTTTGATTCTTATTATATGCTTCTTGAAAAATCTGTTAATATAATCATTTAGGAGCTATGTTCGATGTGTTCTTCTATGCTTTCAGTAGCTTTCTTTTCACTACATTTTCGACTGACTTCCTAAGTATAGCTATCTAACTAGTGACTAGTCTTGCTAAAACGTTCTCGAGTAGAAATTGGAACGTTGGTAAGATGATTTTTGTCAATTAACTTACAAGTTATCATTCTTGGGCAGTGCAGGTTTTCTGCTCCTACGGTTTTGTGTTTCTACCAATTCTAATAGGATTGATTTCTACTGGAGGAGCTAAAGCTTTTGTTATGGCATTTGCCCTTCCCATTGGACAATCTACACTTTTTTTTGCAATCAAAAAGATACTGGACGTGATACAAAACAAACCAACGCGCAAGAGTAAACCTAAGAAGAGACAGCGCGCTGCTCCCACCTCAAGCAAGACAAACTTTTGGAGAAGAGGAGGAAGCTCCAAGACACGAAAGAGAAAGACGGGCTATCAATCATGGGTGTCCAACAATGACGTTTCAGCTAGTAAGGATGACCGAGAGGTATCTAGATATGGAGGGTGGGATGAACTTGATCAAGAAATGCAATCTAGCAAAGGTTCATTTGAAAGTTCAGATAAATCATCAGCTGAAACATCAAAGATACCTATGGAAAAGGGTAGGTTAAGTAGACCAGAAGCGACTAGCGATACGCCCCTTTTGTTAAGATTATTGATTTCCATGTTCCCATTCTTGGCTTCATGGACTAAGTTGCTATAATAGACAGCTTTTGTTGTCAATTTGAGTTACTCCGGTGCAGAAGCGGAGCTAGATTTTTGAATCTAGAACACACAGCTTATTGGATTCTCAATAAACTATATATGTATACATATTAAGTGGATTTTTAATCACAAATACAGAGTTCGAGCCTAGATTTTTGAGTCTATGAGTTCTGGATGCAGAAAACACAGCTTACTGAATTCTCGATAAACTATATATATATATTACATATTAAGTGGATTTTTAATCACAAATACAGAGTTCGAGCCAAAATAGTATGCATACAGATATATTACATATTAAGTGGATTTTTAATCACAAATACAGAGTTCGAGCCAAAATAGTATGCATACAGATATATTACATATTAAGTGGATTTTTAATCACAAATACAGAGTTCGAGCCAAAATAGTATGCATACAGATATATTACATATTAAGTGGATTTTTAATCACAAATACAGAGTTCGAGCCAAAATAGTATGCATACAGATATATTACATATTAAGTGGATTTTTAATCACAAATACAGAGTTCGAGCCAAAATAGTATGCATACAGATATATTACATATTAAGTGGATTTTTAATCACAAATACAGAGTTCGAGCCAAAATAGTATGCATACAGATATATTACATATTAAGTGGATTTTTAATCACAAATACAGAGTTCGAGCCAAAATAGTATGCATACAGATATATTACATATTAAGTGGATTTTTAATCACAAATACAGAGTTCGAGCCAAAATAGTATGCATACAGATATATTACATATTAAGTGGATTTTTAATCACAAATACAGAGTTCGAGCCAAAATAGTATGCATACAGAT
>JAJONR010007805.1:0-36346 GCA_029582245.1 Solanum etuberosum
CAAAATTCTCACCTTTAAGAATATTCTTTATAAAAAAATTAATGAAATTTTCCATAGGTTAACTTTATACCCCCCCCCCCCCAACCATGAAAAATCTAATTTTATTTAAGAGTTAAAGAATCAAACGAGTCTTAGATTGATGGAAGAACTTACCTTAAATGAGGAAATCAATGAAAAACTGAAGAAATTGCCCATACTCTGCCCTAGCATGACCTTTAACGAATTTGGGGAGAAAAATAATGTTTAACGGTTGAAAATTACTTTTAATTTCGTACAGCCCTCTACAACGGCTCGCTATAGCATCCTCAACTTTTCAGCACAGACAGTCTCTGGTAAATGGTCGTAACATTTACTCCAAAATCGAAATGATGCAAACTCGATGGGGCTAGAAAGAGGACTTATAGACCTTTAAATTGATAGATCATGGGTAAACTAATTCATTATAGGATGAGAGATATGGTTGTTTTAAGTATACCTTAGTTTAAACTTAAGATCAAAACTAAATCGGTAAGGGAAGCTTCAATTAACTTTGTGATAGGGGCCTTGTACGACCTTTGTTCATAAGTGATGCCCTCACATACCAAGGAGTGGATCCTAACCCATGAAGAATAAGATTTGTATACCTTTACGACAGATATATTTTATAACGATGGAATAGGTTGTTACAGAACTCAAGCTAATAAACTTTAATACACTAATCTCACTGATATATTGCCAATTAAATGACCTCTGTGAATGCGGGACCTAGGATCGCGAATGTGTTGGTAAACTGGACCGGGTTAACATTGACCCTTCCTTGTGAATATGAGACCTTGTCCGTGATTGCATAGGTCAGGGTCCCAACACTCTATGAATGTGTGGTTGAGCCTCTAAACATGGCTCAAGGCCCATGAACCTAAAACATTAAAATTGGTGCACCAGCAAAGGTTGAACCAGCTGAAGTTGGAATTGTCAACTTGCCCTGTCGGGTTGCTCGGGATTTGTTTGGAACGTCGTGCGCGTAAACAAATAGTGCTGCCCTACTAAATTTAACATTCTAGATTCAACACAAATGTTAAAACTTACATCGAAGGTGTCTCGACAAAAAGTGGGTCCTACATCCAAGGCTCCATTTTAGCAATAAGCCATAAGGCAGATTGAAATGAGTTAGGAAGTTTCGGGACCCAAACCACAGGTCTACCTAGACCAAACTCGATGCTCCGGAGGTAATGGATCCATAAATATTACATTCTAAGGTTTTTTACTTGACGTTTTTACAGAATTCAACCGTTCAAACTTCAAAACCTCCAAAGTACAAATATCTGCATAACAACCAAACGAACGACCAGGTGACCGAATTGTCCTAGCAAGTCATAATGACTTGAGGTCGGTATAGCAAAGCTCTTAACATTAAAAATATCACAAAATGGAGAAAATAACCTTGAGGGTCATTACATAATTGAATCAACGTGGATCATGTTCCCTTTTTTGTGGCGTGACAAAAAAATTATTTTTCCTTGCATGGAGAATAAAATAACTATTTAAAAAATTCATAATTATATGATTATAAATGGTAAAATATTAAAATAATATATTTTTTGTATGATTAAAAAAGGTAAATGTATTGAAATAGTATCATATTAGACAAGATATTGTTTAAGAGTCTAAATTGGTAATTGCATTACCAATTGATCATTTTAGCCTTAGATGGTTACTTCAAATGCCTAAGTAAGAAAATTATCGAGGATACTAATACTTCCCCTATAAATTATTATTAAATATTTTTTTAATATAGGAAAGTCATATTTGTATATCTATGAATGGTAAAATATTAAAAGCCTATCATGTTGGAAAGATTAAAAAGGTAAAAGTATTAAAACATTATCCTATTGGACTAGATATTATGTAGGAGTCTAAATGGTAATGTCATTACCAATTAATCAATTTAGTCTTAGATGATTACTTCAAATGCCTAAAAAGGAAAATTATTCGGGATGGTAACACTTTGCTCTCTCAATTATAAATAAAATTTATTTTTTATTCTTGTAATATAGAAAAGTCACAAGTATATGATTATTCATTGTAAAATATTAAAATCATACCATATTTGTATAATTAAAATTGGTAAAAATATTAAAATAATGTCAAATTTGACTAGATACTATTTAGGAGTCTAAAATGGTAATGTCTTTACTAATTGATCATTAGTCTCAGATGATTACTTAAAATACCTAAATAAGAAAATTATTAAGAGAAATTACACTCTGATCTCTCAATTATTAATACATTATGATCTTAGTCCTTTTATTGTATGAATAAGCATGTTTAACCAGTAATTTATTTAAAATTATGTCTTTAATCCTCTTATGTATAAAATGTGTTATAATTGGGATTTTCTTAAAACTAATTACCCTAAAATATGTAGTATCATTACAAGCTTCACATCACACATGGGTAATTATGAGATGGAACAATTAATAATTGATGAGTAAACAAAGCACATTTGAAATATTTAAAAGTTTAATGTGTTTAGTCAAACAACACATGAACTAAAATAAAAATTCATTGATAATCAATAGACTAGAAGTACTCTTGACTTCGCACTATCATAAAATTTAATATATCCTCTGACAATCCCAAAAATATTAGTGCACCGGCTATATGTAACTTATTATATTCTAGAGGTGTATGTATTTGGCAAATTTGGACAATACTATTCCAAACAAACATATTTTTTTGATATTAGATTAATTTAATTTTCAATGACATCTCTTATTTTTTACAAATGAATTATTTTAGTTTCCTGAATTCTCAACTCAAATATCATGACTTACTTCAATCAATACAATAGTGTTAGCCTTTAATTAAAAAGTTATAATCAATCTATCAATTCATAGTTTTTCCTATGGATTGCATGACTAAAGCATATAAAAGAATCTTTTTAAAATATGATCCAAAAATATGCTCTATGAATATACTAACATATTTTTTAGAACATATTTTTCATAGAGAAAAGTTTCTACCAAATGTTATCGTGCCACAAGTTAATTATTTGCACTTTCTAACTCCAAAAATAATCATGGAATATGAATTTTAATAATTTTGATCTTTTTAAAGAAAAAATATAATAATTTTCTTGGAATCAGATTATGATAATTTATTTATTTAATATTTTAACTAAATTGTCTCAATAAAATTAAAATTTCTTGATGGGCTTCTAGTAAAAATTCATGTTAGGCATCTACAAAAGCCACACACCTTTTCACACTTAATGTATTCTACTCCTAAAGGGAGTGACTTTTATATTTGAGTATCAAATATGGATAGAAAGAGGCTTAGGAATACTAGGCACCGTAGTGAAAATGTAAGAAACTCCCTTTTAGATAAAAGAGCAACAAGTTTATTTAAGAAAGCAGAAGAGTTTTCTATTTTATGTAATGTAGATGTTTCTATAATTATTTTTAGTCCAGGAGAAATCCAACCTATTGTTTGGAAATCTACAGATCTGGCTAAGGAGGTATTAGTGAGGTATTCAAAGTTTCCTATGGAAGAAAGGATTAAAAATTTAATGAAACATGAAACGTATCTTTCCAACCGAGTGAATGAGAAAGAAGAAAAAAAGTAGGAAAATAGAAAAAATGAATGAGGAGAAGGAAATGGAAGTCCTCTTCAATCAACTTGTGGAAGGAAAGAGTATCGCTGAACTTACTATTAGAGAAATTCAAGGTTTATTAAAGTTGTCTAATATTAAGATAGCTAAACTTCGTGAGGAAAAGAAAAAAATCAATCAACAACATCAGTCTTCTCAACCTCAAAATTCCCCCTCAAACTCCAAGTTTGCAAACGAAAATCTTACCCCATTACAAAATTCAATGGATGATTTGATCAATGACATGTGGTTTGTTGAGACTATGGCTACAAACCACAATTATCTTAACTTAGGGGATGAAAACAATATCGAGTCTACACCAATTGAAAGTGATGGCATCAGTGTTGGAGATAATGGACATTCCAAGGACCTCGATTGATAGTGTAGTGCTTATGTTGTTCTATCATTACTTTTTATGTTTGTTTTTTCATAGTTTTTTTTTAATTTCATTTTCAAATCCAGTTTGTGATTTTGCATTTTTATTTCAGTTATTTATGAAAGTTCTGTTTTTGTTGGAAAAGAGAACATATTCGTTTAGAAATCTGTTTATAGTTGATACAAAATGTATTTCATTTGAATGCTTAAGTCTTAAAATTCTTACCCCACATTTAATTGTCTATGAATCACCATTTTAAAAAACCTCAGTGTTTGTACTATTGTAACTCCATTGTGTTAACCACAAATAATAAGGTTATGTTTGATGATGTGGATCAACCTAGCAACTTGTCTCAATAACTCCAACTAATAGCCTTAATGTTCAAAGACTTCTCGCCAAGCACGAGTACTGAGAATAGAATTTGCAAATGGAAGGTGTAAAAACAATAGAGTGAGCAAGGGAAGCACATGTAATCATCCATATTATCAGAATAGAATGAGCAAGGGAAACACATGTACTCATTTGTATTATAGATCTATCATAAGCTAAAATGATATCACGACCTGAAATCGGGCCATGATGACGCCTATCATAAACCCCCACCAGGCAAGCCAAAATCCAAACTACCAGCGATAAGCTAAATAACTTAAAGTAAGACTGCACAAAAATAAAAGAGACAAAGAGTGAGTCCCATAGCATAGATATGTATATATAGATGTAGAATATACGGAAAGGCAAGAAAGTTATAAAGAAAGAAAAACTTATACAGAAGAACCAAACCCAGATCTAGTGTTAGGGGTACACGAATATCTAAGTAAGAAAGGATGATACACAATAGTTATGTCTAATGAAAATACAAAATACATAGAAAATACAACAGAGGGAAAGTAGTAAATATCTGGATGCCAAAAGCTCACAACGATCCAACAGCGATGGCCTTGGAAGGTCTGGAATCAGCGTAGCTGGCTCATACTAACATCCGCAAAAAAAAAGATGTTGAAGTGAAGTATGAGTACAAAAATACGAGATACTCCGTAGGCATCATAGGCCGACCGAGATAAGATAGAAATTGTATACGTAATAGAGGAATAATAGTGCTAACACTATGATTTAGCAGCTAATTAGAAACATATCAGCCACTACTGACAGTGAAGATAATAAAATGATGAGAATTAAACATCTAAAACAAGTAAATTACATTCAGACACATAATGCAAGTTGATGCAATGCACGTGCCTACAATGCATAAAAGTAGATTCCCCACAAAATCCCTCGAGCCGCTCAAAATGATTCCTTAGACTTGACAACTGGTGAAATGCACAAAATAAAACACGGGATAGTTCCTCAAGCCACATGGAATACGTTCGCAAGTTTATCAATAAAAGGGGTAAATCCAGAAAAATTCTTTGGGACGCCCAAAAGGCTTCCTCGAGCTGAGCAGTATAGTAGTAAAACAGCCTATCCTTCAATCAAAAATATATAATTTGGTTTATTTAAAAAAGAACTTCCTTTTTGTCAAAAACTCTTATAAAATTAGCATTTTCCCTCAAAATATTCAATCCTCAAAGGTAAAATAGTTAATTTTAATGTAACATCTCTTTGGCATGAATGCGCTAGCAACTGGTGTAAATCCTTTCAAAATTTCAAATCTCCTCAAGTAAAATGAGTAATATGCTCCTTCGAAGCACAAAACAAGTCACAGTCATACAAACAACTAGGTAGACTTCTGTCATGGTACCATCGTACTAACTAGGAACTCTAGCAAGTCTAAGGCACTAGGCCCATAACACGATAATAACACAATAAAAGCTCGAAAACAATCAGAAAAGCACACCACCATGCTAAAACAATTAAAGTGCATAAATCTAAGTTTTAAGCTACCTAGAAGCATTCTAGGATCTGACACCGTCAACCAAGACTAAGGCTAACCTTAACTAAGGATTCACGGCTAAAATTCTAGTCTAAAGTCCCAAAAATGTCAAAATGCGACTAAGGATCATATAACTAAAATTTAAATCCTACAACCTTCCTAACAATCATGCAACTTATTTTATATAGAATATAACTAAGTCAAGTCTAAAGAAGAAAATTGTAACCTACGTCAAGGCCAAAACCTCATTCAAACCACTATTCATGAGGTTTTCCCTCCGAGCAACCTCCAAATGATTCCACGCTAACAAATTAGTGATGTAGACATCAACCCAAGAGAATTGTTACCCAAATTGTTATAAAAAGATTCAAATATTAAAATAGGGTCAAAATAAGACCGTGGGATCTGCGGTGGAATCACAAAATTGATTTTTTTTCATAAGGTTCCAACCAGCTCAAGGAACTTGTACCCCAAAAACAAGCACAGTCCGAGAATAATTGAGTTCAAAACAACCCAATAAGAGAAAGATCAAGAATAAATAATATAGGAATCATAAAGGTGAAGTTTGTCATGCCCCAAACTTAAGAGGTGCAGCTGACACCTAATGCCAAAACTTAAGCTTCAGCTGACCCTCCTTGACAACTAGCTAATGGTGCATGGAAGCCACACAAGTCAAGAAAACAAACAAGTATATCTTGACTTAAAAATAAGCCATCGGCCGGCAGGGCCCTATCAATAGCTTTACAAAGAAAACAGCTACTCCCAATAATTACATAAAATAATAACCAGCTCACACGCAAGCCTATTTTGGCTGTCAAGGCCATCATGGTATCTAGGAAAGTATAAACTCTATGTGGGCCGTCAAATCCACCATGATCTTTATACAGAAGCTAAAAATAGGTATGTATCTAACCAATATCTCAAAAGCTATCAAATATCAGCAAACCAGCAAACAAGGCCAACAACATGGCTAAATAACCCAACACACTAGTGTGCAATACTCTATAAATACAATACTTGGACGGGATAGGGCCCCTACCTACCCAAAATATATAAGCAACAAAACAAGCAAACTTACAGGACTTTGGCGACCCCTGGAAGAAAGGAGTCAACTAATTAGTTGCATAGGAGGTTGAGCTACTCGGCATGTCTCTGTGGTCATCACTATGTACCTCCAGGCATGAATGCAGCGCCCCCATGCAAGGGGCGTCAGTACAAAATAATATACCGAGCATGAAAGGCAAACTGAAAGTTCAAACCTAAGTATAAGTACTAAACAAAAAGAGCAAGGGTAAAACACAAGTACAATACCTTATCTCCCTACAATAAGACAATACAAACACATTACAAGCAATAACTAGACCTGGCCTCCATAATCCCGATAGGTACAAACATCACCTAATCACTATAAGTTCTAACAAGTTAAAATAGTCACTAAATACATATATTAGCCCCCTTACCTGGATTCCAATGATAAATTAATCTGAATTGTTTGAATGTACATGTGCCATTAATCAATGAAAATCTGAGGCTCCATGGTACAATACATATATGTTGCCCCATAGGTACAACCTACTCGTCTTTTAGGTATGGTCTACCCGACCTGAAGGCACAATCAACCCGACCCGTAGGCACGGTATAATAATCAGTCAGTATGCTCAACAACACTAGCGTGTCACTGTCTGCTGATGCCAATACAAGATCATAGGTGACAATCAGACAATATAATGTCACAACAGTAACAGGTAATCATAATTGATTAAAACACAATCAAAACATGTTTTTCTATGCCACTAAACAAGGATTAGAGTACTATTGATAGACATTAAACATATAGTGGTAGCCAACTAAAAGGATAAGGCTACAAGTCATATAACGACTATATGTAGGCTATAACAAGCTCAGGCCATCGAGATCATTCCAGAAGTGTAATAATAGCCTTAACATACCTTTCAACCAAAGTCCAAAAGGCATCTCTATTGTCATAACTCATTTCTCTAGTCATGATGGTACCTACCATAACCCACTATTAGGTAAGCACACCCATAACCCAAAACAACAAGTAATCAGCATAAGGGTAGTACCAAAGCGGAAGCGACAATTTAACAACAGAAATAAAGAACATGTGGAAGCAAACCAAAATATATATATACAATAAAATCCTTCCTAAAACTTGGAAGTCACAAGTACGAAGCTTCTAATATTAAAATAGTACAAGTCCCAAAAGCGGACCCAAAATACAAGGCTTGTCTCAAAAAGCAAAAGACTAGCCAACAAAATATAGATTTACACAGGAAAGTCCAGGACGACCTGTCCTCACCCTCGCCTCTAAACTACAGTTGCAACAAACTTGAATATCAATGTTGGTAGCTGGTGATCGAACCCGCATCACAAAATAATTTCAGAGTGTAGCATGAGTACCAAAACAATAGGTACTCAGTAGGCATCATAGGCCGACTAAGCAAGAGAAGTAAAAGCAATATGAAATGATAGAATCTAAACACAAAAAAAGTCAAGGAACAAAAAAATAAAAAGAATGCACACAAGTGTACTAAAGACAGAAACTAAATAAGTACAATTGACTTAACCTAACTGGCTTGATAAACCCAGAAGGTACACTCATAGGTAGGTTTATATAAAAACTCGAACGGACCCCCATAAGCTCGACGGGTACATATAATAGCTAAACCTACTAAGAACAGGTCACGGTGAGTCCAGATCCAGAGAGTGTGTAGCCTAGACCTCGAACCGTGACTAAATTTCCCAAAAAATAAAAAAGGACATAGCTCAAACCTCTAACCATGGATAAGCCTCCATGTAACCAAGAACAAGCTGATAGATATCAAATTCGTAGAGGATAATGAGACTAAATCATGGACTGCGGCTGAAGATCAATATCCAGACCTTTAATTTGTGATGAAGTATAAATCAACTTTATAGAGGATAGTGGGTAGCGAGACCACAACTTTAATATGTGAATAGAAGGGTTGCTAAAGGATCTCATATCAAATCATCATCACAGAACCACCATGAAGCGACATCCACCCAGATAATCATTACAATACTCAAAGCTCAAACCAACTATAGTCCTAAGTCATCAAGTGAAGCTTGATATCTCAATCATAATCAACGGGCCATAAAAAGAGGGAGAATGGATAAAAGTTCATTAGAGATGAGTCAATGCCTAATCTAAGACTCATTCTATCAGACCCAAGTTTGCTACATCAATCTACAAGGAGCTAAGTCATCTGATACTACATCGGAGAATGAGTATAAGGCCTATCGGCTCCAAATATATCGCAAGTTTAAGGCAAGCACTAGTCTAAGCCTAGAATAAGGCCAAACATATTCAAATCAACCATTAAAAACCACCACAAATAACACCACAAGGTAAGGATGATCATAATTAATAAGTAACATGCTTCTAGTCCCGAAAAGTTAATAAAAGCCTAAAACATGGATTATGAGTACTTAAACATGCTCGACTAGGTACCACGTCAAATTCACATGATTCAATATGATTTCATATAATCAAGCTCAATCGAAAGAATGGGAATTCGTAGCCTACCTTTAGGATAAACGTGCACACTCCAAATGACATTTATGGAGCTTTTCCCTTCTAAAGGGCCTCTGAATGTTACCAAGCTAGCAATTAGATAATGATAACATTAATATGGACATTTAGACACTAAAATCACATAAAACATAGATGGGCCCAAATTAGAGTCAAAATGAGAAATATGGGACCCGTACTAGAAATTGACTCCATCAAAAGGTCCTGATCACCTCCCCAAACTTGTGTCCCAAACGGAACAAAATTTAGGGCTCGGAACAACCCAAATAACTAGCATGCAATAATTACACAATTTAAGACCACAAAAGAGGCAATGCAATCCCAAAACAGTGGGTTTTTACCTCAAATGAAGCCTCCCCGATGCTCCCCGACTAATCACCTACGTATCCTTGATGATTCAAGACACACCGAGCTTCAAATCACCTTAATAGGACCTCTAAACCTCCCATAATCGCAAAAATAAATAATGAAATAAATGTTGATCAGGTTTGGTCTTTATTTAAAAAAATATACAAAAAATTTGACGCAATCGTGGCCCACTAGATAATTGACCCTCGCGATTGCGGAGGTAAAATCTCGTGATTAAGATGACGAAGGGTGGTCAATGCAGGTCGGATCCTCCATGCGATCGCAATGACCACAAAAGCCAGACATTTGTGATTGCAGCCAAGGCCACACGATAGTTAACCATAAAGGACCTGACCTCCGTGAATGAGGCCAAGGGGCCCAACAACACAAAGGGTAAAACTTGATTACACCAGCTGATGCATATCAACTATTTTTTGGCAAGTCCAACCCTCCGATGGGGCGCTCGAGATTCAAGTGGAACCCCGTGCGTACAAAAGATATATGCTACAACACCAAATTTGACATTCTGAACTCAACAAAGCCGTCAAAACTTCCAACCGAGGTCATCTTGATAAAAAGTGGATGCCACACCCAAACTTTGTTTTAAGACAACATCTACACGAGGGCTTGAAATTAGCCTGGAAGCCTCAAATCCGCACGAAGGGTCGTTCTAGAAAAAATTCAACATTTCGGAGCTAGACGTACTGACAAAATTCTTAAAAATTGATTACGTTTACTATTGACCGAAGTCAAACTTAGGCCAAAGATTTTTAGCTACAATGCATTATGGCATAAACTCACACTGAAAGCCTTGGAGTTTGGGCAAACCATGCCACTAGCTCAAAATAACCCTTCTAGAGTTGATGGAATTGTCAGAATTGCATTTCAAGGCCATCTGTAACACCCCAAAAAATTCCAAGCTAAGGCTCGAACTATTCTTTATTTGCTTGTAAGGTTGTATCGGGTAATTCTCAAATTATCCTTAGGTGTTAAGGTCAATTATTTAGTGTGATAATGGATTTTAATATGAATTAAGGTCACTAGAATCCTCTAGCACAAAGTTGAGTTGAACCCTTCCTTACCGATTATGTTTTGACATAAGATTCTACTTAGGTCAAATTCAAATGGTTATATCTCTAAGCACAAAATGAATTAGGTGACCCATGAACTATCAAATTTAAAGTCTATGAGTCCTCTTTCTAACGCCACCAAGTTTGACTAATTTAGAGTTCGGAGTAAAACATTATGGCTAATTTACCAGAAACTGTCATATCGGAGTTTCTTGAAGTCAATTCCTACGACTTGATTCTATGGATCGTGAAAATTTCGACGACCCGTAATGTCAAATCATCAAAAAAAATTAGAGAAGTCAGATTTTGGGGTCCAATTCCTACAGATCCATTCTAAGGGTCGTAGGAACTTCTACGGGCCATAGTTTGGACCTGTAGAATGGACTTTTGAGCCTTAAAATTGTATGTAAGAACTCTGAAAATTTCATGCATATTGGGTTGTTAGATGTAGTTCCTACTCCCTTATGGTGCATTGAGTATGTTTAGTTTGCAGTTGATGTTTTCCTCCTTAGTTGTGTGTATTTTGATGAGTTGCATACATGATGGGCTGCTAGTCTTCGGTCTTTTCGTCTAGAAACGTGCTTAGAACCTCATTCGAGGATGAATGATCCTAAGAGAGAGATATTGTAACACCCCGTAGCCTAAAGAGGAAAGCATGGTAAATTTCAGAACTTGTAGGTGTCACCCACGTGGGATAACCACGCCCCATGGTTGGACCCAGGGCCACGTGGATGGGCACCATAGAAGACTGTTTGAGGCAGTGAACCACGGTCATGACCCACACCCCGTGGATAGGTCCACGGCCCGTGGTTTGGGTTCCGTAGGTCCAAGGCTCCATTTTAGAGTGTCTAGCCACGAACCACGATTCACCATGACGGACCGTAGGTCCATCCATAGTCCGTCGGTCGTGGTCTCATGGGTCAGACCTGGACAGTGATTTTAGGGACTTAAGGGTCTTTTCTGGTTTTAATTAAATTGAAGTGGTGTCATTTTGCCTAAGTCTAGAACACCTATATAAGTATTTTAAACCTCCAAAATCCCCCATTCAAGTCATTCTCTCAAATTCCAAAAGAAAATCCAAAACTCCTCTCAAATATTCTCTCTCTAGAAGTTGGAAGAAGAAGGAAGAAATTGAAGCTAAGGTCAAGTCAAGTCTCCAATCTTCAAGCTTTTGTGGGCATTGGGACTAAGGTATGATGGCTTTTCATCCATAGATACCTTCCATCCATGGAATCCCCTTTTATTCCCCCAATTTGATGAAGAATTCCACAAGTCTAGCTAGGGTTTCTTCCAATGTTGTGGGTTATGATGATTATTGATCCAATTGAGTGGATTGTGATTGTTTATAATAGAATTTGTATAATTACATGTTATTAGATTGAAATTACATGTATCCATGCCTATTCAATGATTCTAACCTAGAATTGATATAATTGGGTTAATGCCATGAAGGGAAACTTTGTGGGTTTAGGCTTGTCCTTATAGGATTGATGAATTATGATTAGAATTGCTTTAGAATGAATCTTAGATGATGATCATGAAATGTAGTGCTTTGAGAGTAAAGCCTAGACTATGAATTGTTGATTGTTGATGTTGAAGTGTGGAAGGGATGCTTCCCATAATGAATTGCTAAGCATGATTGTATGAATGTGAAAGGTTTTCTCACATGAATGATTCTAGGTTGAAAGTATTGCTCACCTAAAATGAATCTAGACTAAAAGACTATGTAATTGATGAGGCTAGAGGCGATTACCCTTGACCTGTTTATGAAAGGATATGAGGCGATTCCCATATTCCTTAGAATTGAACAAGAGGTGAGTCGTTCTTACTATGATGAATGGACAAGTAGGCGAGTACCCATGATCCCTATGAAATGGTGTGGAGGAGAGTACCCGCAATCTAAAAGTAAGTAAGGCAAAAGGTGAATACCCATTAGCCTTTATATACTAGGCAAAGAGGCGAATTCCCATTGTCTTTAAAAGTAGGCATGGATTATGAGAACTATGATATAAATAATGAATAGCTTGGATTGTTGCTTGAGATGCCTTCCATGAGGTAAGTTGACTAGAGGTGGATGACCCAAGTCATGACTAAGGATGAGTAAGGTTGCTAGATAAGTATTCCTTTATTTATTATGATAATAATTTATGTGCATTGGTATTCTTATGGTTTATATTGACTAACCATTATGTTTATGTTGTTTATGCTAGCTATCATATTTAGTACATTTTTGTACTAACGCATACTTTGCCTATATTTTTATCAAATGTAGGGTTCGGCGACTTAGATTCTCACACTCGTGGATAGCTTCGTTGTTGATCAAGGAATTGAAGATTTGGTGAGTCCTCATTGTGTTCGAGGATGTGATCACCCTTTTCTTTAATTTGTTTCTTTTATGTCTTGGACTATTGTATGGGCTGCGTCCCTAGACTTTAGTCAAGTTCTTTTAGATTGTTTGAGACTATGGTATTAGACTTCCGCTCATTTTATAAAAGACTTCGATTGTATTGAAATATTTTAAATTTCCGCACCTTTTCAATTACTTTATGTTATGATATGCTAAGTGGCTTGTATGAGGCCTCTCGGGGTCTTATACGCCTTGTTGCATCTAGGGGGTACCCCTGGGTCGTGACAGTCCTCACGCCCTACATCTAATTTATATCAGTAAAGAATAATGTAGGGTTACATCCTTAGATTTGATAATCTTGATATGAGTTTCGTTGTTGAGTTACGAATTCTATTTCCGATTATTGAGTTGTTATTGAGATTCATGAGTTGATTGTTCATGAATATTTTTCAGCATGAACCATATTGTTGAGTTATTACTGAGTTAGTATTGATAATCCTTCTAACCAAACTTTTCTATCTTAAATTGATTTTGAGAAAGTAAAGACGAGTTTTGAGTAGAGTTTAAAGAATATTTTGAGTAAAGTATGAAGAGACAAATTGATTCTCAAATATGACATTTTTACATTGAGAAAGAGAACCTTGATTTTCATAAAGAGGTGAGTTTTCAGAGATAATTCAAAGCAATTACCTCTTTCAAAAGGATATTTTGAGCAATTGCCTCAAATTGAGAAAAAGTATGTTTTGTACATTTGAGCATGAGTATATATTTATTGGGAGTAGTATTGAGCACCAATATGGTGATGAGTTCAGATAAATCACATCCCTCATAAACCATGTAGCCAACATGGGTAAAGGATCGTACTTTTCAGACGACTCCTTATTGTTTTTGAGCAGAGCTTTAGTGGATCCACTTAGTTGAGATATTCAATATCCCTACAAGGTATAAGATAGCTCTGGCAGCGTGGGCGAGATGTTGTATCATCACGTTGCTCATAGTGATGGTTGTCGGTTAGAGAATTTCCCAAATTGAGTTAAAGTGTATTTTTATCATATCACTTAATATGTTGAGTTCAGAGATGAGTAAGTATTTGTAAAGATTAAATGTTTTCACTCATTTATTTCTTTACATTAAGTTGAGTATATATTTATATATATTGCAGTCCTTTCATTCAGTTATTTCGCTTCGGCTATATTCCATAGTCGTGCATTCAATGTGGTGATGTCATTCAACCTGGATCTTTTTATGATGCAGATATAGGTGTCCAGGGTCATCAACAGGCCCTTCGTTGAGATCACTTGCACTTCCAGTTAGCTTTTGTGAGCCTTCTTGCATTGTGGAGGACTCCACTTTTATATTTTAGTTAGTTGCTTTGAAGTGTCGTGGGTCTTGTCCCGACATCTGTCTGGAACAATAGAGGGTTCATAGATAGTTAGTTTTGAGCATGTTTTCAGTATTCGTTTGTTAAACTATGTTTCAACTATTATTGTTTTAAGAGTATTTTTAGACAGTTGAGTGATTAGAGATTAAATGGCTTAATTCTACTTTAAAGCTTAATTCTGCTTGAGTTAGTCTTTTGCTAAATAGTCAGTCAGGTCAAGGGTTCGCTTGGGGATCAGTAATGGTTCTCGAGTGTCGGCCACGTCCAAAGTGTAGGTTCGGGGCATGACACCACCTTCCTAAGATTTTGATCGGAATCAACCGTTCAAGTTTTAGAAGCTCTAAAACATGAAAACTTGCATAAAATCAAATGAAAGACCAGGTGACCGAGCTATCAGTCCCAGCAAGTCATAAATGACTTGGGGTCGCTATTGGAACACTCTAAACGATGAAAAGGAGGCATTTACACATAAATGACCTAGACACTCATTACAACATTCACTACTAAAAAGGACTTTCATCCGTGAAAGTAAGAATCAAAAAGTACCTGAAGGCTTAAACAATATGGAAAAATGCTCTAGCATCTCATGATCGGTCTCCAAGGTAGCTTTCTCAGTTGGACGATGCCTCCAATGGACCTTCACCACAGGGATCGCTCTAGAACACAATCGCCGCACATCTCTAGCAAGAATAGGAACTGCGTCCTCCACGAAGGTCAAACGGTCATTCAACTCAGTTGTGTCATACTAGAGCACATGAGATTCATCAAGAACATTTTGGCACAACATTGAAACATGGAAAATCAGGTGAATAGGTGAAAATGCCAGAGGTACGGCCGAATCATAAGCAACATCACGAATTGTCTAGAGGATCTCAAAAGGCCCAATATACCTGGGGCTACGCTTTTCCCTCCACTTAAATCTCATCACACCCTACATGGAAGATACATAGAGGGATACTTGATCACCAACAGAAAACGTCTAAGGGCAACACCTACAATCGGCATAACTTTGGTGCCTACTCTAAGCTGTCTTGAGCCTATCCTAAATCGCTCGTAACTGATATAAGGCCTCTTGAAGAAATTAAGAACCACGTGTCCTAGGATTTGTAGACTCAAACCACCCAGATGGAGAGCGACAACACCTACCATATAAGACCTCGAACGAGGCCATTTGAATAATAGAGTGGTAGCTATTGTTTTACGCAAACTCTGCCAAGGGCAAGAACTAGTCACAATAAACTCCAATATCCAAAACATAGGCCCACAACATATCCTCGAGAAACTGATAGTATGCTCCGACTGATCATTGGCCTATGGGTGGAAAGTTGTGTTAAGGTCAACATGAGTGCCTAACTGCTCCTTAAAGGTCCTCTAAAATCTAGAAGTGAATTGAGCGCTCCCGTCTGAGATAATAGACACTGACACACCATGAAGATGAACCACCTCCTGAATATAGATACGAGCCAACCTCTCAGCACTGAATGGAGAGTAAACTGGGAGGAAGTGTGCTAACTTGGTCAATCAATCAATGATGACCCAAATGATGTCAACACCTCTAGAAGTTTGAGGCAAACCCACAATGAAGTCCATAGTGATGTGATCCTACTTCCACTCTGGAATGGGTAATCTCTGAAACTCACGACAAGTCCTCATATGATCGGCCTTCACCTGATGACAACATAGGTAACGGGATGCGTAGTCGGCAATGCCTCTCCTCATACTGCTCCACCAGTAGTGCTACCTCAAATCACAATACATCTTCATGGTGCCCAGATGAATAGATTATATAGAATCATAGGCCTCATGAAGGATCACCTGAATCAAATCTCCAATTCTCAGAACACAGATAAGGCCAACAAATCTCAAAACCCCATCTGAATTTAAGGTAGCCTAACCAGCATCACCCTCCAACACTTGATCTTTAAAAGCCACCAAGGTCACATCCTTGAATTAGCAACCACGAATAGCTACAACTAGGAAGACTGAACTCCCACATAGGCCAGCAAATGCCTAGAACTTGAAATATCCAACTGAATCATCCTATTAGTTAAGGACTGAATGTCCAAAGCAAAAGGTCGCTCCACAATAGATAGGAAGGCTAGACTACCCATACTCATCACCTTCCGGCTCAAGGCATCTGATACTACATTCGCCTTGCCCGAATGATACAGAGTAGAGATGTCATAGTCCTTTAGGAGTTTAAGCCAACGACTTCCCTGAATTAAGGTCCATCTGGCTCATAATGTACCCAGGACTCTTTTGACTATTATAGATCTCACAACGAACACCATATAGGTATTAACTCTAGATCTTAAGCACAAAAACTATTATCGCCAACTCCAATTCATGAGTGGAGAAGCCCTCCACAAACCATCTGTAGTATCCCGCTAATCTGATAAAGCTCTGAATCTTAGTAACTTAAATGGATCTAGCCCAATCACAAATAGCCTTAATATTTGTCAAGTCTACCATATTGCTATTCTTGGACACCACGTGCCCAAAAATGCTGAAGACTCAAACCAAAACTTTCTCTTTGAGAACTTGGCATAAAGTCGTTGATTTTTAAAATTATTGAGCAAAATCATTAAATATTGCTCATGTTCTCTCCTTCTCTACGAGTATATCAAAATATCATCAATAAAGACTATGATGAATGAATCAAGATAAGGCCTTAACACCCGCGGCATTAAGTCCATAAAGGCTGCACGGGCATTAGTCAACCCAAAAGACATCACAAGGAACTCATATTGACCATAACGAGTCCTAAATACGGTCTTGGGGATGTCCTATACCCTAATCCTCAACTGGTGATAATTGTACCTCTAATCAATCTTCGAAAACACTACGGCACACTGAAGTTGGTCAAATAGATCATTAATACAAGGCATGGGGTAACTATTCTTCACCGTTACCTTAATCAACTTTCTATAATCAATACACTTCCGCATGGATCCGTGTTTCTTCTTCACAAATAGAATAGGGGCACCCTAAGGAGATACACTAGCCTGAATGAAACTCTTACCCAAGAGGTCGTGAAGCTGAACACTAAGATCCTTAGCTCTGCGGGGGCAATCCGATAAGGCAGAATAAAAATAGGATGAGTGCCCGGCTCAAGGTAGATAGCAAAATCAATATCACACTCTGGGGCTAAGCTAGGTAGGTCGGTAGGAAACACATCCACAAATTCATGAACAATAGGAACTGACTCAGCTGAAGGAACCTCGCTACTGATACTGCAGACATAGGCCAAATAATATAGGAAACTACTAGCCACTAACCTTCGAGCCTGAATAAAAGAGATAACTCTAACTGGTGTGCGGCTACAGGAGCCCTAGCATACCATCGAGGGAATACAAGACATGGCTAAGGTAATGGTCTCAGAAAAGCAGTCTAAGACCATACGGTAGGGGGATAACCAGTACATGCCCAGAATCACATCAAAGTCCAGGATATCAAGTAATATAAGGTTAGCCCGGGTGTCAGGCCTCTAGATAGTCTACTAGTTTGCTAACCTGAAGGAATGATATGATCTTTAATGGATTAGGCTTGTACACCCTTTCCCACTCCAACCTTTCCTTCCTCGGGATCTCTAGTGTCACTGCCTTAGCATTACACTTTAAACAGCAAAATAAGGGGACAACCAAGTCATACCCAAGATCATATCAAAGTCTAGCATATATAATAAGACTAAATCTACCCGAGTCTGTAGGCCCATAAACAATACTAAACAATCATGATACACTATGGTTACTATAACCGACTATCTAACAGGGGTATCAACATAGATAGGGGCATCAAAGGTATCACAAATCAAATCAAAACCCAGAGCAAATGTCACAGATACATAAGAATAAGCAAAACCTGGATCAAACAACATATTATCAATCCAGTCACAGACAAGAATAGTACATGTGACAATACCATCTTATGCCTCTACCTCTAGTCTACTTGGAAATGCATAAGACTAACCTCTATCATCGTTACGGCTAACCCCTCTCCCGAGTTGCGTTGTTCCCCTCCTCGCATCACCATTACCTTGGTCTCCATGCCTCCCAGATTACTTTCTGTCCACCCTATGGATGTCCTCTACCATGATTTCCTCCACCCGTTGGAACCACCGCTCTAGTCTACTGATGCACTTGACCAACTACTTTTCTGTGGGGGCATTGCCTCTTAAAGTACCCGAACTCACTACAATGGAAACAACCACAGTCAAGTAAAGGTCTACTAGTTGATGCATAAGAAGGCCCTTGACCCCAGGAGTAGTGAGCTGACTGAATAGGACGAGGTGAAAATACATGTTGGCATGAACCTTTAGAGTACGAACAACTACGGTCACCCACATTCTTGGAATTCTTCACCAATGCATTGTCTAGTGCTGCCTGTCAAACTCCCTCTCCCTTTTCACAAAGTATGTCACCTCATTTAAACCCTTCCCCGACTAGGTCATATGCACAGATAAAACCTGAAATTCAAAATTCAAACCTTTAACGAATAATTGGATCCTCTCTTTCTCTGTGCTCATCAACTGTGTAGCATAACAAGACAAGCCATGAAACTTAGACTAATAAGTAGCCAACGTTAGGATACCCTTCTCAAGAGCCATAAACTCATCCTTCTTCTTATCCCTCAACGTACGAGGCACATACTTCTCCAAAAATAAGGCATGAAAATGTGACAAAGTCAATAGAGGCAAGACCGACGAATGGCATTCCACATAAGCTCTCCACCACTTCTTTTCCTCACCCTAAAGCTAAAGAGTCAAAAAACTCAATCCCATGTTGTTGCACAATGCCCAACTTGTGAAGTCTCTCGTAGAAATCCTTGATGAACTCGAATGCATCCTCCCCCGCAGAACCATGAAACACGGGAGGCTTAAGCTTCAAAAACTTAGTCGGCATCTCATGTTTTGTGCCAGTCATCACAAGGCCAAGAAATGGACGGAACAAAGTGTTGGTTCCTTGATAACACTCAAATTACCCTAAAACAATTAGAAGAGTAAGCGGTCGTTGTCAATAATAATACCGAACAAAGAGTCGAGGTTGAATTCCATAAAAATGATTTAATGATAAGAATTAACCTAGGAATTTAAAAATACGAACCTATTTATTGTAGCACGTTAATACATGTGGGTGGATGATTCCACAAAATTTACTAAAATAGATTGAAGTATCAAGTGTCACAATTAAACTAAATTCTAAATTCAAGCAATTAAGAAGTAATCTAAGGGTGTGAGGATTGGAATCTAGTCACATATGGGTAGTTCTATTGCTCAACAGTGCTAAATAATCATGGATAGGTTGGGTCAGCTTCAATGACACTAATCTTCTTTCGATCTCATAGTACTAATTCATGGAATTGCCTTTTGGTCTCATCTATGTGAATCAAAAATAAACCCATTACCTTACGGAATCTCTCTTTCCAGTGGATTTGGGCAAATAGATCTCAACCATAATCCCTTTTTTGAGCTAACCATAGAAATCAAACCTAAATTGCATGCATTAAACTAATTTTCCACTCCAATTGATCTCTTTCGAGCATCATCAAAGATCAAGAATAGGATTAAGTTTGCAACCTTAATCCATGAATTAACCCCATGCTAATTAGACTAAATCAATGAAAGTATAGAAATAAAATAGAGCAAAACACAATACCCACTACATTAAATTAACACTCAACCCCATAATTGCACCCCTAGAATTAGAGTTTTAACCAACCATCATAAAAAGTAATGAAATTATACCTATCATGATAGCAGCCATGAATGTGATGAAATTAAGCAATTATAATCAACACCCACTTTGATTTCAACATCCAATTGTCAATTTCAAGAGTGAAATTTAAAAGCCCAAAACTTAAAAAATTCACAAGGTAAGAAGTCTCATACAGAACTCTCAATGACCAAAACTACAAAAAATCTTTAATTCCAAAAACTCTCTTCCAAAAGCTCTCTATTTCTCTCTCTTTTGGGCTATTTATAGTTTCCCAAAAATTGACCCAAAATTTACCGCATGACCAACTCGGTGAATTTAGTTGGGCTCGCCAAACAAGATCGGTAGATCACCGTCTGTTCCTTAGCGCACCTTTGTTTTGCTTTAGGATTCAGGTGTTTGAACCTCAGTTGGCAAACTTGATTGAGTTTTCCTTTCACATTTGGCTGATCTTCAATTACCACATTTATTCGCCTTTTAAGCCTTCAATTTTCATCAAAGTCCTCTCACATTCAACGATGGTGATCTTGTTTTCCTTCAACTTCGGCAAGTCATTATTTCACTTTTTAGACCGCCAACCTGCCTTGAACATCTTCAATTGTAAGTATTGTCACTTTGGGCGAGGTCACGCCACTTGGGCGATTCGCCTTTTTGGTTAGGCGACTATCAGTGTTGAGTTTATACTTCTTTCAATGTTTTTTGCTTTTCTTTCATGTTTTCATCCTTGCCTTGTCCTTAAGCCTTCATAGCTTAAAATCATCAAAATAAGACATAATTTGGCATTGATGACACTAATTGTTGAACTAAAAGGCCTCAAATGAGTGTAAATTGATCACTTATCAACACCCCCAACTTAAACTTTTACTTGTCCTCAAGTAAATCAAGAGCACAATTAGCTCAACAAGGGTGTCTACAACAATTCTCAATGAGAGCTAACATGCAAGCGCCACTACAAGACTACTATCAAGTAGATGCAAAACTCAATCATGCTCAAAAAGCTTCAAATGGTGACTAGCTGGTATCAATCCAAGCTCAAGCTCACTATTGCTTCTTTTGTAGTGCAAAACCTTGTTTCATCAAATGCATTCAAGTATCCTCACATCAAGAACGATTCCATCCTGTCACAAAGCAAATCAATAAAGAAGTTAGGAATCAATACACCTCTCACTCTCTTAAAGAGAAATACATACAAGCTTCATCTCATAGGTTTGCTTATATTTTCCAATCATCACACAACCTAGTTCATGCAATATCTCAAAGGTATTTTAGTCTTGTAATGGAGCTGAGGGTTAAGGTATGGTCAATTTAGTTCAGTGACTTCACCTTTTCAAAGACTATTGCACTCATCTTCACCTCTTCTCAAGTTCTTTCCATTCTTTTCACTTGGAGACTCAAACTTCAATTTTTCATTCAATTTATTAGACACCCCTTTTATTTCATCACACTTTCTTTTTCGTTTCAATTTTCAAACTTTTGCTCATCATTTTTTACAAGGATGGGGTTACTTCTTTTTGCAACAAGCTTCGAAGTTGAGTCTCACTTTTTCATTCTTTTCTTTCCACTTGTCTTTCTTTTATCCTTCCTTTCCACACCCCCAACTTAGAATTTTGACCTAAGTTGGCTATTCAAACAGACCAATGCTTAGAAATGATTTATGGGTGAGAAGTTAGGGACAATTTAGCTCAAGAGATTTCAACAAGGTAGACAATAAATGGTTTGGGCTCAAATGGTGACAAGATGGTTGCACACCCTCACAAGATAGTCACAAAAGGTATGAACATTTGGGGTTTCTCTCAAAATTTGTGACCAAGATCATTTCTTGCATTCATCAAAGCTAGAAAATCAGACTAACAAGGAAAATTCTAGGATTCAACAAGCATGATTTCAAGTAAAACCTCACCACACAAGGAACTTCAAACACAATCATTTATAGCACAACCCTACAAGATGAAAAGATTACGTGTGATGTTCATTGCAAGGCTCACATAAAAACGCAGCTAGTCAACACAAGAATCAAAAAGATCATTCAAAAGTGAGGTCACACCGATCTCTGCTTGTATTTATTAGCACAAAACACATATTTCATCATAAGTACTATCTCAGACATCGATATTGAACACAATAGATCCTCGAACATCAACAATGAAAACTCAAGCATTTCAAAAACTTTCATACTTTTGAGGTGATAAATAAAACTGAGCTAAACCATCAACTATCATAATAAAAAACTGAATATCAAAATACTATAAATGTCTCAAACTAAAACTGAAAATAACAAAATACAATTTAAAAGGAGTATATTGGCACAATTGCCCTCACCCCACAGAAATAAAAACAGTTGTGTCCTCAATGCGATAAAAAGTATGTACGGGAGGAGAGTGATATAAGGATCCCCTGACAAGATATACCTGTGAAGCACTCTGATCTAGAGTCTCGCATGGAATGACATCATCACGGGCATTAGTTCCCAGCAAGATAGGAGCAGGAGTCAACATGGTAGCATCAACTAGGGCATTAGTGCCCGGCACATCTGTAGGAGAAATAGTAGGGTCTGAAGACACCACACTAGTACTGACTGTGGAGGTCTCCACACGAGATCTCTTCATCATAGCCAACACCATTGTCTCCTCAATATCCTGCAGCTCCGTCAAAGTCTCAACAATCCGCTGCTTATCCACTCTCCGGACTCCTCCTCATCTATCTCCTCAGTTGAATCACCATCAGCGTCATCCTCAACTCTCTTATCATCACCAATATCACCAGGATGCTTGGACACACCACTAGGTGCCTCACCTCTAAGGTAGGCACCGACTCGGGCATATTGAGAAAGGGAACCTCACCCCCACAATATAGAGATATCAGTGGACCATAGCTGGTCCACATCAACCCAAAGAGTAGCAATGTCACCCCTCACGACAATTAACTCAGGTGAGCTACCCTAGACGTGAGGTTGTCTAACCTCTCCATACAATACTAGGGTGGCCTATTAATGTACCATCTGCCCCTTAAATTGTAGTAGTGCATCCCCATTGGCTCTCTCAATCATTTTGGGCATCTCCTTCTCCATCCTCGACGCTCTAGCATCCACAGACCGAGCAAGGTTGCCCATTTGGTATATCAAGTCCTAGGTCAAGGGAGGTCGGGAAATAGGGGCAGGTGCAGTGACTGTGGAGGTAGAAGGCACAGAGGAAGGTTGAGTAGTACCTCATGGCTCCATAGAAGGAGCGGGTTGAGCGGCACTAGCCTGAAATGTAGTAGGATTAACCATAAGGGTGGTGTCTGGTGGTGGAAGATTCCTCTAAGCCGCATCATCTCTCAAGTAATCCACCTCAATCCTCTGAATATCACTTGAGGATGCGGGGGTAATCCGGACATCTGTCCTCTCCAGAAAAAACACTCTCGCAGCCTCACATAATTGTGTGATCAAAATTGGAAAGGGAAGAGAAGTCTACTATTTACAGGCTCTCATCAGCATGTCCTCCTTAATAATTGCACCAACGTTGATCTCCTTCTGATCAATAATGTTACTGACTAATAGAACATTCGGAGGTCAGAGAATGCAATCATTTTGGGATGGCATGAGAATGTTTCTAATGAAGCTGAACCAATATTCTGAGGTGATGTTCATATCTTTCTATTCTATCTGTGCTCCATCAACCATCCATGAAGGAGAGATATCAGAAATGAGGGGTGCCAGCCAGCCCTTGAGTGCATCTAGGCCCTGTTTCAACCGGAGCATCTAGTAACCATCTCTAGTGCCTTTGGTACCCAAAAAAAAATTATGTCACCTGTGTTGCACTGCACTATCTTGCCACGGACTTCCACCTCCTCTAAGGGTTTCCAAACAATGCCCTTTCTCTTCTTGGGTAAGGCCTTTGAATAGGCCATATAGAATTTCCTTAACCAAGCCAAGACATAAGGGGGTAGAGGTCTTGTGAACCTCTCAAACCCGTGGAACTTTATAGTATCCCAAATGGCCTGGTAATCACTCCCCACTCTATTTGTTGAGAGTCGTCTCTCCTAAAGAATGGTTCATTCTAGAGCCTTCTTTAGCCTATTGAGGGCTCTTGGAGCTATTTTTGGGAGAACTTGGGATGCACTAACATTTGAGACCGAATTAAACACTATCTTGGACCCGATATCCATCCTTTTCATTATTATCCTCTTCTTTGGATGCTCACCCATACGCTAGAAGAGCGTAGAGTGTCTTGTTGTTGGGGAGCCTTAGAGGTCTTATTGATAGTGATCCCCCTGCTTCTATTCAAAGGGGAAGGAGGAGGAGAATCCCATTCACGCTCGGAGTGGAATGACCCCACTTTTTTCCTTTGGGTTTGGCCATTTTCTGTAAGGCACACATTTCAAAACACAAATAAAGTGAAGTTTAGTTGAAACAAGTTAAAAAAACATAGTTCAAAACAAGTCCTGAGGCTAATTGATTGGGAAGGCGACTCGCCTAAGTTCATAGATAACAGTTCAAATTAACTCAGGCATGAAGGACGGAGTCATCTCCAAATCGATGATCCATCGAGTTGGTTTCGGTGGGCTAAGACAAGTACACCGAAAGTGATAGTGCTCAACTAAAGGGACAGGCACAAAGGGTGATGTCTACTCCAACTTGGCAATCTGCCGAGTTGGTTTCGGTGAGCTAAAACAAGCTTGCCGAATGAGATAGTACCCTGGTCACAAATTCAAAAATAAAAGGTGGATTAAGACTTACTCGGTGATTCGCCTAACCACTTTGGCGAGCTAAGACAAGCTCGCCGAACAGGTAATTTCAGTCCAATGCTTATGTCTCATAAATTTAACACTAACAAGCAACAATACCCAATATCCAATCAGTTTTACAATCTACCCACATGTTATTCTACCCATGGGTACTAAGACTTCCTCCAAATTACACAAAGAATTTCCCAAATTGACAATTTGCCCTTAAGAAAGTTTTCACTCTATCCATCATTGGGCAAACACAAGTCCTCGATACAACACTTTGCTAATCAGTATGAATGCTAATGTTTTCAGCCAAACCATCGGGTTTTTGATGTTAAACTTTCACTTATTGACAATTCAGACATTTAACCACAAATTCTGCAATATCATTATTCATCTAATTCCACCAATAGACCTCCCGCAAGTTGCGGTACATCTTAATGGCTCCCGAGTGAATAGAATACCGAGAACTGTGAGCTTCTGTCAAAATCTAATTTCTCAATTCATCAACATTCAATACATATAACTGACCTTGATATCGAAGGACACCATCTTGCCCTTAGGACAAAGCCTCAATGTCTTTTTTGGAAACCGACTTCTTCAAATCAACCATAATCGGATCAACATCTTGCTTAACTTTCATATTCGGTACAAGAGACAAATACGAAACATTTTGAACAATGACTCCACCTTCATTGGAATCAACCAAACGAACACCTAATTGGGCCAATATATGAACATCACAAATTAACTCCTTCTTACCATCCTCGACATGAGCAATACTACCCATCGATAGTCGACTAAGATCATCTGCAACCACATTTACCTTACCCGGATGATAGAGGACACTCATGTATTAATCCTTCAATAACTCAAGCCACCTTCTTTGGCAAAGATTCAAATCCTTTTGAGTGAATACATATTTCAAACTCTTGTGTAAACACATCTACATGACACCTTATAGGTAATGCCTCTAAATCTATAGAGCAAACACTACCACTACTAACTCCAAATCATGAGTCGGATAATTCTTTTCGTGGACCTTCAATTTCCTTGAAGCATAAGCAATGACTTTCC
Source organism: Solanum etuberosum (assembly GCA_029582245.1). Classification (NCBI taxonomy): domain Eukaryota; kingdom Viridiplantae; phylum Streptophyta; class Magnoliopsida; order Solanales; family Solanaceae; genus Solanum; species Solanum etuberosum. The sequence continues at coordinate 26,090 of JAJONR010007805.1, forward strand.
CATGTTGTATCAAACCACAACTAAGTCCAATCTATAAAGCATCGCAATATACTACAAAGCCATCTGATCCATCTGATAATGTCAATATAGGGCTGAAATAAGTTTATTTTAAAACTCTTGGAAACTCTCCTCACAAGCTTCCGACCATAGGAATTTCACCTTATTTTGAGTCAATGTCGTCAAAGGCGAAGCAATAGAGGAAAATCCTTCCACAAACCTTCTATAGTAACCAGTCAAACCCAAGAAACTCAGTATACCCAAAGCAGACAAAGGACTAGGCCAATTCTTAATTGTCTCGGTTTTCTTAGGATCAACTTGAATACCTTCACCAGAGACAATATGGCCAAGGAAATCAACAGACCTCAATCAATACTCACATTTGCTAAAATTATCATACAATTCACGATTCTTGAGAATTTGCAACACAATCCTCAAATGCCTAATATGTCCATCCTCACTTCGTTAGTAAATCAAAATATCATCAATGAATACAATCACGAACATTTCAAGATATTGCTTGAAGACTTTATTCATTAAATTCATAAACTCTGTCGGGGCATCAGTCAAACCAAAAGACAATACAAGTACTCATAATGACCATATCAGGTTCAAGAAACCATCTTCGGAATGTCATTTTCCTTCACCCTCAATTGGTGATAAACCGATAAGAGGTCAATCTTTGAGAAAAAACTCGCATCTTGGAGTTGATCAAACAAATTATCAATCCTTGAAATAGGATACTTATTCATTATGTGACCTTAATCAATTGTCAATAGTCAATGCACGTTCAGAGGGACCTATCCTTCTTTTGAACAAACAAACTCGGAGCACCCCATGGTGAGATACTCGGTCTAATGAACCCTTATCCAATAGGTCTTTCAACTGATCTTATAATTCCTTAAGTTATGTCAGGGTCATATGATAAGGAGGAATAGAGAGAGGATGCGTATCTGGAAGAAGGTCAATACCGAAGTCTATTTTCTTTTTGGGAGGAATACCTAGTATATCATCGGGAAACACTTTCGGAAACTCATTTACAATTGAAATTGACTCAAGAGTAGGGGCTTCAAAATTTGTATCCCTAACCGAAACAATATGACAAATGCAACACTTAGAAATTATTTTCCTAGCTTTTAGGAAAGATATGAACTGAACCTTAGAATAGTCGGAGCAAACTTAGCTAGTTGAATGAACTTCAAAGCATACTCCTTCACATTCATATTGCCTTGACGAAGATCAATGAACTCAAGTATCTTCGTTTCTATCATATAAAGGGTAAGGAAACGATTGAGAAACCCTCATTTAAATATCTCCCAATCAAGAGGACACGCATCAACGGCCCCCTTATCTTTCCATTGTTCAAACAAATTTTTAGCAATACCCTTAAGTTAATAAGCGGCCAATTCTGCCTTTTCCACTGGTGACACTCCTATAATCTACATTACAATATACATCTCATCAATGAACTCTTGAGGATCCTCATCAACTTGCTGCCTATAAAATTTTGAAGGATTCATCGGAGTGAAGTCTATTATCCTTTGTTGCCATCGTACCCACATTTGGGTTCATGAGAGCAACGAATTCTATATTTTCTTAGGCCGTCATGGCTTGAGCCAAGACTTGAAAAGTGGCTCAAAATTCAGCATGAGTCACTTGCTCGCCCAAAGGATCAACTGAAACTTGAGAAACCTCGGGCTCCACATTCTCACCCGCATTCCTTCTCACATAAGCACATCGGGGAGCCATATCCTGAAAAGTATCGGATAAAAGTCAGGAGAGGGACTTTTATAGAGATGAACTCTATGGCATGACTTTAGAGAAGTGAAAGAAGTGAAGTTTCCTAAACGCCTTCTAGCCTTCTATTCATAAATGTGGTGTGATTCACACTCATGAAAAAAACTCTACTCAACGCGGCTTGTCAGACATCCTAGGACTTTTTTCTAAAACCCGGCTCTGATACCAAGTTTGTCACGACCTAAAGTACACCCTAGACGTGACATGGCATATAGTACCCCGAGAGGCCCTACACAAGCCACTTGACATACATGCAACACAATATAATAGACAAAAGTTTAATATAAGTAGAAAATCTCATATTATAAAAGATTTTGATATAAAAGTAGAAGTCCAATCATTGTCTTGACAAGACAATCTAATACATCAAAAGAGTGGTTGGGACGTAACCTATACACCATGTAAAAACCTGAAAACTAAAGATATAAGAAAGCATAGTAAAGGTGACACACTCCTCGCAACATGAGGACTCACCAAGTCTTCACGGTCAATCAATCAACTATCCACGAGCAGGAGGAGGAGAAGCATCGAACCCTTTATTATTAGATAATGAAGGCACAAGTATGTATTAGTACATGGAATGTACCAAGTATGTGCAAATGCATAAACACATGAAACATGAGCATATGAGAACGTTAGAACATGATATGCATGACCAAGACAAATCATAGTAAAAGTCTTTAAAAGAATCATAAGTCATAAACATGGTCAATTCATCTTAAAAAATAATAAAAGCTTCATAAAACCTTTGAAGTAACTTAGTTCATGTTTTAGGATATTCACCATTAACCGATATAGACCATGGGATCTATAATATGGAATCTGGTGTCTTTCTCCCACACCAAAAAGAGATGTCCTTACTTGCCAAGGTAAGGAGCATAAACTTCTAGCTTAGGTGGATCCACTAGCTATGTAACTTAAGACAAATCCTACCAGCGCACGTAGTTAGGGACAAGGAGATTGCTACTAGAGACCTGGCCTCTACTAACGGGAGAGCCTCCATCTCAACAACCTCTCGGTGCTAAGAAAAATCCCAAGGGAATTATTCATAAACATATTTACATCATCGTACTTGGAAAGTCAGGATTAGGTTACCAATTCAATCTTAATTCATCATACAGTAGCTCCTTAAATCATATTCCATGCATGTGTGAGAAAACCTTTCACCAATTATGATTTCTTAATATGTGTCACAGCCAAAAAATGGACGTGATGGCACTTGTCTGTTCCCACCAAGACAAGTCAGCCTCAACCCAACGAAAATGAAAGAAAAGCGGAAACAATAAAGCAAGAACAAGATAAAGTGTAAAACTTATTCATTCTATTAAACCCCCAAGATCTGGTTGTATAGTGTAAAAGCCACTAAATGCATAAAGTGCGGAATTTAAGAATAAGTACAAGTCTCACTCTTTGTTTCTCAAATAGAAGAAAGCTTTCAGGAAAAGGAAAAGAGGTCCCACCGGGATGACAAGCAGCAACCTCTCAAGTCCTCCAACGAGACTCAGAAGTGAGAAGAAGAAAAATCACGCTAAATTGGCTCGGTACCTACACAAGTCTAAAAGTAAAGAGTGAGTACCAACAACACGGACCCATCAAGTGGCCTAATAAACTAGGCATAGCTAGAAATCGAATACCCATTACACTCCAACCAAACCTCCTCAAACTACAACCTGTACAGAAATCAACCCAACCTAATAGTTCTACAATACACGGCTCACAAGGCCCAATATCCACAGTTCAATAGTCATAATTCCACCATCAAACGAATCAAAAATGTCAATCTCAATGTCAAGTAGTTCAGTCACACACAGTAAGTACATCAATCACAATTAACAAACAAGTCACACATAAGCATCAAATGCATTAAGTCACAATAATCAATCTCTCACCAGAACCATTTCTCATTGGCTTTATAAGCACTTACCGGAAATGACCTCGTCATAAAAACACTCGTCGGCAAAGACCTCTACATAATAGCACTTGCCGGAAAAGACATCGATATCATAAATCATCACAAGTATCAACATGGTGTTCCACAATCAATGCATACAAGCAAGATCACACCACATGGAAGAGACAACAAATCATACAATTCAAGTCCACATTCTTGGTTTGAAGCATTTCATCAATCAATCAACAAGGGTCACAGTAAGGCAATAAATATCATCGTGTTCATCACACAGACTTTTTTATTTCAACCCCTTTTTATTCACTTATATATATATATATATATATATATATATATATATATAAACTGGACAGTTAAACCCTTCACCTCATCCCCATTACTCCCAACACACAAGCAACGAAGGAAGTACACGAATTCTACTAGAATACAAGGTTTAGTAGATCACTTGCCTTAAATCAATCAATAATCACTCCAAGAGTTGATTCTTTCCCTTCTGAATTACTTACATAGTCACACAATCTATAACAATCAAGTATTCACAATCACTCATCAGAAACAACAATTCCCCATCAATTATATAGAGAAATGGGTAAATCAACTCAGAACCCAATTCTGAAAATAAGGTTTGAATCCAAAATTTAATACTTGAAAATATTACTCAAGGCTTTAGGAACCCATTGGGATAAATCATTTTGAAAAAGGGCTCAAAATCATTTCACAAACCCACTTTTACTTCAAAATTCAAGTTCATGAAGAACCAGTTTATCAACCCAAAATCTTGATATAAACTCATAAACTCAATGGTAATAATGGATAATTAAAGATTTAGAGTTAAGAAACATTACTAAACTATTTTATTGTAACACCCCAGAAACTAGTAGGCTAAACTAGAGCTTTACGTTAGGGTTCTAGAGTTTGACGTGAGGGTTAAAATCGTAAAATGACTTCCCATACTTAGAATTAAGGTTTTAAGGCTAGGGCGTCAAGGTAAGACCCCCCAAGGACCAACCAAGGGTCCTTGAGGGGGACGCAAAACAGTCCCTAGAATCTGCCCAAAAATGGGCCACCTACGGATGAGACTCACACCCAGTAGGTGGACCCACTCCCCATGGGAAGGGGTCGTGGCTCAAGACCCCAAGAAGTGAGGTCCAGTACCTCCACCCATGGAGGACCATCACGCCCCATGGACCCACCCACGGTCCGTGGGCGGGGTCTCGTGGGTGAGGCAATAGTTAAGTGGGAGGCGGTTAAGTGAGGGTTAAGTGGAACTTTCTAGAATTAATTAGGGGTTAAGTGGGGTCGTTTTGTTAGTAATTAGACTAACTATATAAAGCTATTAGACCCTTAATTATATGATTCCAAATTATTATTTCAATTCACCCAAAACAAACCCAATTCCCTCCAAGAAATCCTCTCTCTAGAAAGTAAAGAAGAAGAAGAAGAAGAAGAGAAGAAAGCTAGGTCAAATTCCTCCGTTGTTACAAGATTTTGTGAGGGATTTATAATCAAGGTATGTTAGCTTATTCATCCATGGATTATTCCATCCATGGAGCCCCCTAGAAATCCCCCAATTGTGAAGATGAAATCTCCAATTCAAGTTAGGGTTACTTCCAAAATTGTAGGTTAAGTTGAGTATGATTCCAATTGAGTGGATAGTACTTGTTTATGATTGATTTAGTATTAAATCATGATATTATGATGATATTACATGTTTTTCATGGTTAACCCTAGTCTAATTGATGAAATTGAAGAACGTGAATTTATGTCTTGTGAAGTGAAATTGAGGGTTGATTGATGATCTTCTAGAATTGATGTTATGTATAGTAATTGTTCAAGAATAAAAGCATGTAAACATTAATTGAATTAGAATAAAGTATATATGATGGATCATGACTAGTAAAGCTTGAGATTGAACCTTTATGATGAATTATGACTAGAATTTCTTAAAGATGAAGCTTGTGACTTGAATGTCTTGTGACCTAGATTTGTATGATGATAGAAAGAAGTAAATCTTTGATAGTAAGGCTTGTAGTCATGAATGTGGATCACTAGGGCTTTGAGAGTGAAGCTAATATGATGAATTATGTATGCTAAGTCATTGAGAGTAAAATCTATATGAGAATAGAAGGCTAATGAATACAATTGTGATGAAAGATCTTTACCTACCTAATCTACCTTATGAGTGATAGATGGTATGAAGTGATAGAATCACCTGAGTTATGATGGAATTCATGTCTAAGGTAGTAATTCTAGATGTGTTGATGTGATATGAACCTTGACCCTTAAGAGGGCAAGAAATGATATTATGCATGTTTCTATGAATATGTTTATGAATACTTTGAGAGTAAAGTGATTATGACTATGATGTAATGGTGGTGTTGTTGAAAGGTTATTCTCACACACACACTTAAGCATGACTATGAATGAAGAGACCATGATTATGATGATGTTGTTGTGATGATTGAAAGGCTATTCTCATGAACGCATAATGAACATGATGTGAAAGGTTCTCTCACATAATGAAGATTCTAAGGTTGAAAGGCAATTCTCACCTAATTGAATCTAATGTTAAATGTAGACATGGACGGTGAAAGGTTATTCTCACGCATGATCTAATCAGTTATTCTAATGAAGCAAGTTATGACTTAATAAGAATCTCGTGGGAATTATGCTTAGCACCGAGTGGATATTGATGAGAGATGGAAACCTTTCCGTGAGAAAGGCCGGGTTTCTAGGTGGAATCTTTCCGTGAGAAAGGTCAGATTCCTTGAAGAAATCTCTTGAGATGGAAACCTTTCCGTGAGAAAGGCCGGGTTTCTAGTAGCAATCTCCTTGTCCCATTAACTACGTGCCCCCGTAGGTTATTTAGATATTGGATCCACCTAAAGCTAATAAATGATTGTCTTACCTTAGGCAAGTAAGATAACCCTTTTCGGTGTGGGTAACTGATGAGTCCAAGATTTTAACTCATCTAGGGCTTTGTTTTGATAGTTTATTGTCCTCAAATGCCTAATTTATGCTCTGTACTGATGTTAAAATATTGATTTGCAGCAAAGAAGGCAAAATAAGCAAGGTAAGGACATTATCGGGTTAAAAGGAGGTAAAAAGATGAAAAGGGCTGAAGATAACAAAAGCTAAGAATCGCCTAAGCCACTTGGCGACTCGCCGAGTGGCACTTCAGCTCGCCTAAAGTTCTATACTGCCAGACCTGGGGGGAAGCCAATTTGGCGATGGATTTGGACATTCGGTGGATCGCCGACTGGATCGGCGATACATTCTGGATCGCCTAAACCTTGAGGACTAAAAGCCAAGGATGATCGGCGATGAGATGGAGTGATTGGCGCGTCGCCGACCTAGTCGGCAACGCTCGACTTACCTCGCCTAATGGTCCTTGTAGTTGAAATTTGGGAAACTATAAGTTGAATTCTAAAAGAGTTCAAAGGGTGGCGGTTTTTATTATTGAAGTGCAGTTTTAGTTTTCTTCCATTTTTGGGAGAGTTTTCTTAGTATTTTCCATTGGAGAACAACTTTGAAGGGTTTTTCAAGTAGATTCGAAATGGGTCTTTGATTTTTAGCATTTTGGATCATTTTAAAGACTTTGATTACAATACCCAGATCATGGAGAATGTTTTTTATATTAATTTCTATCTTTTTATGATGCTTGGCTAAAACCCCAATTCTTGGGGTGTGATTTTGTAATTATTTGCTTAATTAGCTTATGGGTATTGTTGTTTAATGATTTAAATGCTATTTTAATGTGGGTTTGATCGATAGCTGAGTAGTAATTTAGAATTGTAGTTGCCAATACAATTTTAGCTTAGTGTTTTAGGCTTGCTCGAGAGAGAGGTTCTAAAACCAAGGTTATCGATTGATGATTGTAGTGTGTGGATTGTTATGGGTTCAGCTCGAGAGAGTGAATATTAACTCATTCCTACCTATCTAGCTTGAGAGAGTAGATAAATTAAGGTTTTGGGATGTTTTGTAGTGTCAAGCTTGTCGAGGTTCGAGAGAACTCGCCTGAACCCTAATAGTTGTTCGAGAGAAAACTATTGCACGTATAGTCTAGCCTACCCATAGTGATTCAGCACTTTATTATTAAGCTCCAATTACCCATATAGTGAAATTAGCTTATAATTGATCACATCCCGAGAATCCCTTCCTACTTGTCTAATCCCCTATTTTAGTGATTATGGTAGTTGTTAATTGATATCTTAAAACCCCCCATATGACATTCATTGTCAAACCTTTGACTTATTTTATTGGATTTTGATAATGTCTACTTCTATAATCGATTAGAATCACATCTTTACTTCCTAATAGAATTTGATACGGTACCGCTCCCTGTTGGTTCGACCCCAACCTTTTGTTGGGTTATATACTAGATTACGATCGTCTACGCCTAGAATTGGATGAGGTGTATTTGAGACATTAATCAAAATGGTGGCGCTGCTGGGGAATGGTGTTATTGAATTCTCTTTTGGAAGTGGGTTTGTGATTTGATTGTGTTATAGTTGAACCTATTTACTGTTTGTTGTTGTTTGTTATCTTTTTGCACAAGTGATGAAATAAGTGTCAACGGAAGTAATGCAAAGGACAATCCCTAAAATGTAGCTTGAATTGGTATCTTTGTCGTGCCACGACGTTAAATAAGGCGCTTCTTGGGAGGCAACCCAAGTTTTTGATGTTTTTAATATTGCTTTTGAATAACGGGTGTTGATTGCGCAGGTTGGAAAGTTGAAAGTGTGGGAAAATGAGCAGTAGGTGAGCCAAAAGTCCAGTCAGCGACTCACCGAACAGGTCGGCGAGCCTGACTTGGACCGTCGTTTGAACCACCCAAATTGCTGGGGATTCTGTAAAATTCGGCGAGCTAAAGAGATACTCGGTGCATCGCCGAGTGGGTTGACGACCGCGACTAACGTCGCCGACCAGTGCACAAACTGAAGAGTTTTAAAAGGCCAAACAGTTTTAAATTAAAAAATCTCTTCATTTTCAAACTTTTCAATTTCCGTACTCTCACAACTGCTTATATTGTTGTTTCTGCATTATTATTCTCGGAGTGGATTTTAGGATTACATTGCTTCCAACCTTTCCAAATTTTCGGCATCAAAGGTTGGTTTTCCGAACTCCGTTAAAAAAAAGAGAAAAAAAAAGTTGGTTGTAATCAAATGCCTGATCGTTTTATGGTGTTTATTTCTTTGCATTTGAGGACAGCTGTTATTTTAGTTGGCGGGGTGAGGTATTTCCATACCCACCTCTATTGGGTTGTTTTTGTGAATATTGTTGTTTTTGGGTTTTGTGAATGTTGGGTCTGATATTTTCTTTACATATCTATATCTTGGTTTATGATCCATATTGTTCCATTGTTTTGAATTGCAAATGGTTTTGAACCTATTTTAAAATTTTGCCACTTCTTGAGTGTGTGATTGTGGTTGTTCTTGTACAAATTTGAGTGTCGGTTGTGGTCAATACTGATGACTTGAATAGTGCTCTTAATTGAACAAAATGAATGTCCAGCTACGATGAGGCAAACGAAGTTACATAGGCAATATGTGAACTTTTAACATCTCGTTGTGACTAGCCGGTTGTCGAATGAGTCTCTTGTGATGAACATTGCACGCTAGCTAAAAAGTGTGTAGTCTTGTTTGATAATTGTATCAATGCCTTGAATTATGAGATTATTGAACATTGTGCTTGATGACTCCTAGATTTTGCCCCGTTGGTCCGGTTGATTGAGTGATGCAAGCAATACACATGATCTTAGGCAAAAAATTTGAAGAGTGAGCCTATTTGTCTACATACCTTTTTGTGGCCAATCTGGTGAGAAGTGTGACCCTTTCTTGGCCCCTTTTGAGCCTAACCTTTTCTTGGAAGAAACTTGAACAATTGTGACCTCTCTTTATCCCTTCACCCATAACTTTCATGAAGTATGGTTTGTTTAAATAGCCAACTTAGGCCAAAAGCCTAAGTTGGGGGCGTGATGGAAAAGAAAAAAAGTCAAGAAGTGTTAAAAATTCCCCCTTGTTTATGGATTATTTTGAAAAAGTTTGAACCCATCCTTGTAAAAAAAAAAGAGAAAAGAGAGGAAAAGAAGAAAGGAAAGAAAAAGACTGAAAAAGAAAAAAAGTTGTGAAATAAAGTAGTAAAATTTGCAAAAGAAATGAGGTATCTGGTGGTTCATATGATGTTGAATAAAGGGGTGGATTATGAGCAGGTTTGAAATGTGAAAGAAAAGGAGGAAAGTGAATTTCAGGTCATACTTCATAAAGGTAGAAGCCACTAAGCCTAAATGACCATACCTTTACTCTCAGCCCCGTTACAAGCCTTGAAAAGACCTTTGTGATCTTGAGTGAGCTGAAACGAATGTTGATTGGAAAATAAGGGCAAGCCTATGGGTGGAGTCATGCATGTGTTCATCTTTGTGAGTGTGAGAGTTGTACGTGATTCCGGGACTTTAAATTGTTGAGAAATTTTGTGTGAATATGGAATCATCTTTGTTGTGAGGGCATTTGAATACCTTTGTTGAGCTTGAACTTGCATTTGAAGCAAGCATTGTG
>JAJONR010007806.1:0-39354 GCA_029582245.1 Solanum etuberosum
ATGTCAGTGTAAAGACAATTTTTTGGACAAGCAATTATAGCCTTCCAAATCTTCAGCCCCCCCCCCCCCCCCCCCTCCCTACCCCTACAAAGAAATCCATTTGCATGCTAACAATAATGTTGAATTATATGTATATCACTTCAATGTATACATCAATTGCAATATTAATTAACAGCTCAAATCCACAACATTAATATATAATATACATTGACAAGAAGTTCTTGATACAATAATATATAGCATTACCCAAACTATAAGTTAAAAAAAAAGTTACAAAATAATGAACAACAACATACTTTATATAATCTCTCATGTGATCATTTTTCTAATAATTGCACAACACTTAAAAATTCATAATATTTTCTTCTTTATCGATCATCACAAGAGATAACAGAACACTTCTAGGTTCAAGCTCAGAAGGAATAGCTAAAGAAAGAAAAGGTGGGAGATTTGAACTGCATAAGAAGAACGGAAAAGAAAGAGACTCGAGCAAGAACTTGAGAAAAGCCTTGCAAGGTCAAGAAAAAGAGAAAAAAAGGAAGTATGGAATAAGAAAAAATAAAATTACAAGCTCAACTAGGATAGCACCAACAGAGACCTACGAACGTTCAAGCCTCAAAAAATCATTGTTCTTGCAACTCGTCAACAAACATGAATACTTGTCTCGTTCGTAATTATAAGAAAGTGGACGAATAATATTATTTACTACAAATTTGGATGTTGATAGAAAATTAAAATACATGATTTTAATTTATTGAAAAGATTATAAATATAAGAAAATTTAGTATGATGTGAAGTGATAGAAGGTGAATAAGATAAGATTGATAGAAATATGAAGAGATGGATTGGTGTTTATATAGAGATGGAAAAAATGAAAGTACATATGATAAAAAAAAATTATAGGTTATTTAATTTATTAAAACGAAAAGACTGATGAGAAATAAATGAGATTCTGATAATCCCTTCTTCATATATACCCTATATATAGACTAGGCATGTTACATGCATGCAACTATTACAAAATTAATTAGTTACAATTTATAAGCATTTTATTTTGGAAATGATATTACTAAATGCTTTCAACAACAACAACATAGTAAGTGGGGAGTGATAAGTACTCTTTCATCTTTGATCAGATGTTTTGGGTGTGAGTCTTTTTGATATGGAGTCACATTTGTTAGAAACTGTTTTATCCTTAATGTAGAACTTTCCGGTACGACTTCGAATTTAATCGAGCTCTAATGTGAATACTAAACACTGGGTAAAAAATCAAAAAAAAAAAAAGAAGAAAAAAAAAACAATATATTAAATTCAATTTTACATGTGGAATCTGTCGAGAATAAAGTGTGCACATACTTTATCTTTATCATGTGAAGATAAAAATGTTATTTCTAAAAATAATTCGACTCAAATAACACATATCAAATAATAGGAAAGCATTCTAAATTTAAATTCATGAATGCTTTGACATAGTAAAAAGAATTATCTTATCAATACAACTCATCACGTGTGACGGATTCAAGATTTCCATTAAGGGTCTAAAGAAAAAAAAAATAGTGCCTAAGATTTGAACTTGAAACCTCAAAGGTGAGTTTTGAACCTTCAACCACTAAGTCAACCTCTAATCTTACTTTTAGGAGGTTCAAAATCAATATATAGACATAAAAATTCTTAAAATACCTTATATATACAACGTAATTTGTCGAGGTGAACCCCTCGACTACCTCTAGTTCCGCTCTTGATTATATAAGTACAAAGAATTTAAGTAAGAATTACTGAATTCTTCCGAATACAAACAAATATTTCTATAATAATCATTCTCTATAACAATATTTCACTATAATTTTTTATTTTTTTGGAATCCTCTATCATATTATATTATACTATATTTATTTTTGTATAATTACAATATTTCATTATTAACAACTAAAAAAATATCAGAACAAACACAAAAAGAAAGTAAACAAAAAGTGACATAACAAGGCAGCAATTTTTACAGTGTACACATCTTTTACCCTCTAACTTACGCTAAATATATGAATAAAGAAAAATCAGAGAGAATAAGAATTCATGCATGGGGACTAACATTTTTTCTGTTAATTATCTGATAAAAAAAAACTTTTACTAGGGTGGTAGTAGTATTTTATTTTTTTTTAGTTTGGACTGTTTCGATTAATTCAGATTCACACATTATAACTGCTTAAAAAAAGTATTCTCTATGAAATAATTTTTCATATTAAACCCATATTTAAAGAGAAAAATTCTCTTTATTAGTAATATTTTAGTTTCATACTCTGAGCTCAAATTTAATATCAACTAATATTTTTCATAATTCCTATTAAATCTAATGAATTATTAATATATCCAATTGACATTTTGAGTCTATCCTAAAGGACTATATTTATTATTTTCTCCAAAAAATAAATTCAAACTCATTTATGAGAGTATCCATGATGGGATTTATGAATAAGAGTACTATAGGTTTGTAGCAGTATCTCAAAATAGTAAAAGTAGTACTAATTAATTAATTACTACTGTTGACTATCTTTTATACGCAAACTCCTTTGAATTGTCTAAAAAAAATAAAATATTCTGCATGCATGCATGTCTTTTTCTTAATTTATTTATGTGTATTCCAAGTAATTTTCCAATTTGTGATATGTGAGTTCTCATAAATATGATTCTGTCCTTTTATGAAATTAGTTTGTTTGTGTGTATTTGTCATGTATTGGACACGTTCTCACATGTGTTTGTAATTCATTAAAATATCCAGAATAGTTTTTCTATATTGATATAAGTTAAGAATAAAATCTTCGTATACACTGTTCATTATGATCCTATCTATAAGATTACATATTTTTGAGTACGTTATTGTTGTTAACTGATATTTCAACCTTTACATAAGATAAAAATAAAATTTATGTGCACGTTACACATTACGTGCTTGAGGACGTTGTTATTGTTGTTGTATCATTTGGAAAATGAGAAATTTAAGCAGGAGTGAAGTTAAGAATATTTTTCATATATTGAATAGTTCTCGTAACACAGTTTTTCTATCTTTATAAAATAAAAAGAAGTTTTTTTTATTTTTATTTTTTATATGTTGCTCTTCTCAAACCTTATCTATAAAATAGTAATGTATATTGAATATGTTATTGTTATACATTTTGAAAAATCGGAAATTTAATCAAAAGTGAAGTTAGAATGTTTGTTATGTATTGGATAAGTTCTCGCATGTGTTGTGATTAGTTAATGTAACGATCCATTTGGTCGTTTTTAGTATTAGAACTTTTTATTTCATAAAAGACTCTTTCGATAGGTTCTAAATGAGTATTTTGGACGCCACTAGGAAGGCGACTGCATTCAGGTATGAGTTTCAACTTTGAACTCTTTAAATACGTTATAAATGTGATTTAGAAGAATAAGGAGAATTATAGTGATTTAGAAGTTATTGCTTCTTTTAATTAAATAATTAATGTTGTTGTATGTGAGTTGTTTGAATTTGGGGTCAAGTTTTAGTGGGTAATTGTGAGGTAATTATTGCAAGGATTATGAGGTTGTCACAAGGTCTTGGATTTAATTATTAATTAATGATTACAAATGAATTGAGCGCTGCAATTGGCAGTGATGCTTGGGATTAGTATATTACATGAATATTATTAGATTATGTAATTTGGAGGAATTACAACTTAACGTTAGGCTTGAATTTAAGAGATATAGGGTTTAACCTATTAATTGAGGTTACGGTTGAAACTTGATTATAGAGTTGAGCGCGTGTACTTACAAATTATGCATACTTGATAGATTGGAAACATTTTGAGGCATTGAGGAAAGGAAAAACATTGGGGAAGTAGCTTGCTTGACATCGATTCTTCGGTGGAGGTAGGTCATGGTTTATTCTATGTAATAGATAGACTCTTAATAGCTATTGATATTCATTGAGTGATATTGTGAAGTTTTCTATGTACTTGGTTGTTGTGGTTTGGATAACATATGTGTTGTTGTGATTGGTCTGTAATCCCAAGGCCGCGAAATCCATAATCATAAATTTGTTGTATTAAAGTAATGTCTTGAATAAAGAAGGCTTAATGAAATATTGTTAAGGAAGTGGAAAGAGATGATAAATGAATTAATGATATATTTGGATCAGGTGTCACGTTCCGACATGGTATTATTGGATCAGGTGTCATGTTTCGACACGATATTATTGGATCGGGTGTCACATTTCAACACGATATTATTGGATCGAGTGTCACGTTCCGGCATGGTAACATTAAAGGAAAACATATTGAATTAACTTAATGTACTCAATCTCAAAGAACCCATTTCCCAAATGAGCGTGGTGTGGAGGCATGAGTCCTCGTGTGTTTGTTTGGTATTGTGACTGCTTACGTACTTGCTTCAGTGCTATTGTCACTTGTTCATGTTGTTCGTATCTTGCCACCTGCTAAGTGCTATAGTTGATTTCATGTTATTACTTTATGCATATTAGTTTCTATTTTGAGTCGGCCGATGACATCTACTCAGTACATGTTGCCTGTACTAAGCCCTACTTGTGTTTTTCTTCGTTTTCCTTTGTGGAGTGCAGCGAGACTACCAGCGACTTTGAATCGCCCTCAGCTCTATCCAGTCTCAGGTTCCAGGGTGAGCTATTCATTCAAGCTCGTGTTGGATTCTCCCGGTCATGGCTTGATATCCTTAGTTTTCAGACATAAACTATCTTATCCATTTATTTTGGTGTCTTTGATACTCTTAGACATACTATTTGGAGATTAGATGTCCTTGACGTGATGACTTTCAGGTTTTGGGAAACGATAGTTAATATACTTTAGTGGATTTGTGTTTCTTATAGTAATAAAATTTGAACTTCCGTATTATAGTTTGTATTTCATAAGTTGAACAGTAAATATAGGTTGGGGTTGAATTCGTTGGTTCACCCACCTAGGAGGTTAAGTGTGGGTGTCACTCATGACTGTCTTTGGGTCGTGACAGTTAAAATATTGGAAACGATTTCTCAATGTTTATGAGATAGGAACAAAAATTTTGTACATGTTATTCTTCTCAGATCATACTTATAATATTGTATATATTAAGTATGTTATTGTATATTTTGGAAAATGGATTTAATCAGAAGTAAAGTTAATAAAAATTTTGAGTTTATAATTATTATTTTTTTATAAAAAACAACTTATTATTAAGATTGAAATAAATCATTTATTCATATTGAGTAAAGTTTTAAATATAAATTAAATCAATCAAAACTACTAAACTTTACGGAATCTATTAGCACAATTATAACTCCACCACTAAATAATATTTGAGGATGATCAATGAGGTTTAAATTAAATAATCAAAATATTGAAGTGAACGTTTTAATATATCTAGCCTTCATGACGATAGCAAATTGATTAAAGAGGACTTACGGATTTTTAAATTGAATATTTTTTAAAAAAAATTGGGTACAGACAAATCTTTAAAAAATAATTTTTGTAATAAGATATAACACAGTTTTTATGTGATACTTATATTATTGAATTCAATAATAATATATAGTCTAAAGAATAAATCCATGATTAAATTTAATTGAATCAAAGCGAATAATACTATCATAAATTTTAACTTCAGTCAATTATATGTAAAATATTGTTTCTGAAAGCCTCTCCTCGCTCATAACTCAATATATTTGGATATGATTTTTTTTTATAAAAATAAAAATAAACTAACTAGGAGATTATATAAAGAACAATTAATCTTCTTTTTTTTTTTGTGAATTTGTATTTTTAAAAAATCTAAAAAGGATATTTCAATCTTTTCCCAGTGCACAGAAATATTTAATGCTTGTGTAGTCATTTTCAGTAGCCCTTTGACTAGTAAAATAAATTTTATGAATATTACAGAAATCACATGCAAAGTCGTTATACAAGAGAACGTAGAGATTATTTCTAAAAGAGTATATCGACTTAAGTGTAGTAATTAAAATAGCTATTAAAAATAAAATATGATAGTGAAAAAAATATGTCAGTTAATAAGAAAAATAATACAAAGCTTTAGGAAAAAGCTCAGTAATAACAACAAAATAATATAAATATAGTAACCGGAACACAATAGACAAATAAATGGGAGTAACAAATATCAAAAAGAAAAAATTACATGCATAAGGTTAATATTATGACAAACACTGTGCTTTCAGACTCCAACCAAGCCTAATCTCGTCGAAAAGTGAGACAAATTAAGCTCAATTACCTACTGAGCTCTTATCATAATTTACGACACTTATATTATACTCTGCTATCTATTGTCATATTCTCGATAAACTAAAATTGTATCATGTCTTGTCTAATTGCATAACCAAATACTTCTTCAGCCTACATCTACCTTTTGATAATCCACCATATCCTCTCACACTTTTTCTTTGTCGCATTTGTGTATCTCTTCTTTACGTATCCAAACTGTTCATCCCCTCTTTTTGTCTACCACGAAGACTATTTAATTTTACTTTGTCTTGAATATTCTTATTATTAATTTTTATTTTTTATAATTTCTAATATATATATACTCATAAATCCATCTTAGTATCCTTATTCTCGCAATTTACATGTTCTGAACATAATTTTTTTTGATTGATTAACACATTGCCTCATATATATACAAAGTTTGGTTAACCAACACTCTGTGCATAAATGAAGGAAAACAAATTAAGATATATCCCTCTGTCCGATATTAGTCGATCACCTTTTTTTTTACATGCATGTTAAAAAATTATTAATATTCTAATAATTTTACTAAAATCTCCCCTTAAAAGAAATTCCGGGGATTTTATAAACAAATATCAATTGTTTTAAAAAGATTAATGGCAAGGGAAATATAAAAAAAATTTAATCAATGATTTCTTGATTTAATAAGGTGGATAATTAATATGAGACAACTATTTTTAGTAAGATAATCAATTAATAATATGAGACGGAAAAAGTATTACTAAAAATGCACCATAGTTTGCTAATTTATATATTTATTTATTTCCTTTTCCACCATTAATTTAACACAATATCCAAGGATAAATGAATCTACACTGCCAATTAAGAAGATTTTGTGATAAGTAAAACATAAAACAGCTTTATAAAAAAGGCTGTTTTTTTTTTTTGCTAACGAGCAGTACACTTTTAATTTATTAAAAATATGTCAAATAAGAGTGTAAGTGAGTTTTCAATCCAAAAAGATAAAAAGCATGTCTTGTTATTTCCTTTTTCAGAATTTTTACATTGGGAAACATGTATAATCAGTTTATAGCCTGACTTTATTTTGTAGATTAATTAAAAGTAGGAAATTGGAACTTGGAAAAATTGAAGAAGAAAGCAATTATTCCACTAGACTAGCTGATAAATTATGGAACCTGGTATGATATGGTACGGTATAAAAAAAATCAATTTCATAATTTTGATTTTTAAAATTTTTACCTGATTTATTTCAATTTATGTGATATTATTTAATTTTGACATATAATTTGAGAAAAAATGATTTTTTCAAAAAAAAATTATAGTCTAAGACAAGTCGTAGATGCGTAGGTGACTATAAATCATCTTATCAAAGATAAACTAAATATTTTTCAATTAAATTATTAGTAAATATAAAAAAATTGTCATTTTTTTAGAATCAACTAAAAAAAGTGTGTCACATAAATTGAAACAGAATAACTATATGTCATTACCATACTCTTTCTAGTTTAATGTAAATGAATTATTGGCGTGTGACACACCCTTAAAAAGATATTTTAAAATATTAATCAAAGGCTAATTTGTCAATATTGCCTTTAATTCTTCCTAAACTCTTCTTAAAAGTAGATAGATAGTCATTATTTGGGATATAAAAAATAGTTAAAAATTCCTTTTAAAAATGATAATCCTAGAAAAAATAAACATATTTTAAAATTTTGAAAAAATCATTCATTTTGCATCATAAAAAAAATATCAATAATTCATTTATATTAAACTAGAGGGTTACTAAAAAAAACAACTTTTAACGGCAATAAATATTGACATTAATAAAGAGTGCTAAAGTCTTTACCGACATTAGTTAAGTGTCATTAGAACCAATGTCGCCGCTAATGATCATTTTTAATGTAGTGGGGGATACTAAATTAACTTGATATGATTCGATATTTTACGATATGATAAATTGATAATCATAATTTATTTTATTTTAATTTACATATACTTATATAATAAAAATTATAATTTTAACTTTTAAAAAGTATCTTAATTATATTATATTAACACCTTTTACGCATGTAAAAATATTCAGCCTGATAATTTTTTAGGATTAATAGGTGTAGGAAATTGGAAATTGGAACTAATTGGAAAATAAGAAGAAAAAAATAATTATTCCAACAAAACCTGTTAAAAAGAAAAAGGTAAGATCTTTGATGAGACCCTACAGTGGTTATTAATGAATATTTTTTTTAATTTTAAACATTAAAAAACCGTGATTAAACCGAACATGACATGATTTAAAATTATTAAAAATATAACTTCAGATAAAAAAAAACAATGATAGAATGTTAATACATAATTGACTATTATTGCATTTTATGTGAGAGTAATAAGAGACGTCTTCATTCATATACCGTTAGTCACACATTAAGTTGAAATATATATTGTATTCACACTATTTTCACTAAGCAAAGATATTGTATGCGCCTGAATACATATATTCTACTAGGTTTTGAATACCATACTATACTTTGAAATATAGCAAAATCTCGCTATTTTTATTTTTCGTAAAGAATGGATACTAATATCGCTATTTACGAAATTTTCTCGATTAAAAATTCAACAAAACTTAGGTTTTGGGCTGTTGGGCCGATTTCCGACATTCAGTGCCAGCCTCAAGCTAATGGGCTGGCTACATAAAAAGCCCAATTAGTTCTTGGTTTTGTTTTTAGAATATTTTCTGGGAGCCATTTGGTTAAATGGGTCCGAGAAGAATAGAGTGTATACCGTGAAAAAATTACTTTATCCATTATCCTTATTTAGAATCTGGTTCCTAAAAACGTAGTAAGCCGTAATCAACAGAATTAACAAGACACAAATTTATTATGGAAAACTCTTTGCTGAAAGGAGTAAAAATCACGGCCTACATCGTGTAGGCTTTTAACCGCAAATCTCCACTAACTTCTCAAGAGCAATGTTTCAGATGACAATTCGACAATCGAAGGGACTAACTCTAGTACCTCAACTCAACAGTTCACTCAAACTGTTCTAACTATTCTCCAAGAAGTCAAACTCGCTTCTTGTTACAAACCTCACCCACACAACTACTCTCATCAATCAAAGAATTATTACAACTCAATAATAAACCTAGAACAACATCGACTACTGTCTCAATAATGAATAGAAGCTAATACAACTCAGTACAGCAAGAGTTGAGAACTTTAAACTTAACGACCATCATTGTGATCTCTCTACAAGAGAATTGTTAATGGTAATTATAAATCTATTATTATTGTTGATCATTACTGTCGACCATCATTGTTTATCACAATTAGCTATGACTATCATCATCAATTTTTACCAACCACACCACAATTAGCTATTATCACCAATAGTTATTACTTACAATCACCATTATCAGCCATCACCCGCAAAATCTTATCTTTAATCAATGCACATAACCATCATCTATTAGCTATCAATATCACCAATCACAATAAAGAAACAAATATGAGAAAAAAATATACTAATTTTAGATTTTCTATAAGAAAAACAGTATTCCAAATAAAAATCTCTTTTGAATCACCGAAAACATAGTTCTTACTGTGAAACACTTCTTTCAAGTAATTCTTATACCATACGAATTTAAATTAGTCAAAATCGGAATATCAAATGAAAACATAGTCCAACTAACAAGACAAGAAAAAAGAAAAAAGAAAAATAAATCAAACAAGCTAGAAAAAGCTTGGACCATAACAAAGGAAACCAAGAGAGAAAAAAAAAATGGCAATCCTCTTTACACCATTTTCATACTTCTTCCCCAAAAAATCCAACACCAATTTCTCCACCATTAATGGCTCTGGCTATAATTTCAGTAACAGATACCCTTTTCATTCTTCTATTCTATGTTCTTCTCAAATTTCTCAACAACCCCAAATTTCTTCACAAACCCCATCACCAATCTTGATTGATAAATCTTTTTTATGTGTATTTGAAGCTAAATCTGAAAATGAGTTGTGGGCTGCTTCTTGTCTTCGTGTTAGGACTTTCTATGGCTTTCACCATGAAACTCTCAACATAGAAGTGAGTTTGTTGATCTTTTTTGTCCCATTTTTTTTTATCCATAGCTAAATTTGTTTACTTTTTGTTGATGTAGTGTTGGATTTCACTTTTCAGTGTAATTGATGTAAGAATTTGTGGATTTTAGCATTATTGAAGTTTAAAGTTACTATCTTTAGTGTTGATATTTGATTTTCTATCCCGTGTTCAGTACTTGTATTTGATCCCGACTAATCGAGACCTTTGCTTATGGGAGGAGCAACCCATCCACTGCACCACATCGTTTGATAGTGAAAAAATGTTATCTTTGTTTGACTAGCATGTTAATAGTAGTCTCTTAGTCATTTTTTCCCATACCTAAGTTTATTTACTTATTGTTGATATAGAGTTGAATTTCAGTGTAATTGATGTAAGAATTTGTGGATTTTAACTGCACAACATTATTGGACTTTAAAGTTAATATCTGTTGATATTTGGTTTCCTATCCATTCGGTATCCGCATTGGAGCTTGATTAATCCAGATTCGTGTTGGGTATGGCTCATTAAGGGGTGGCGCTCCCATAACTGAGACCTTTGGTTTAGGGAGGAGCAGGTCCATCCATTGCACCACATACTTTGGTGGTGAAAAAAATGTTATCTTTGTTTGACTAGCATGCTAATTGTAGTCTCTTAGTCCATTTTTTTTGTTTTGGCCCCTTTCTCCATGGCTAAATTTATTTACTTTTTGTTAATGTAGTGTTAAATTTCAGTGTAATTGATGTAAGAATTTGTGGATTTTAGTTGCACAACATTATTGGACTTTAAAGTTAATATCTTTACTTGTGAAGGGTCAAAAACACACCTAAATTATTTCGATTTTTCAAGTTTCAGAGTTTGCTATTTGGATTATCATCAACTATTTATCAAAACACACCTCAAGTATCAATTGCTTCCTTTTACTAGCTGAACTATGATGATATTTCAAGTAGGAAAAAGAAACAATTGATAATTGAGGTGTGTTTTGTTAAATTGTTGGTACCTAATAGTTCAGGTATGAATCTCGAAAAATCGGGATGCTTTAGTGAGTTTTTGACCACAGTTGAGGTCCACTTTTTCTCTTTCTGCCCCCCTTTTCTCCATAGCTAAATTTATTTACTTTTTGTTAATGTAGTGTTGAATTTGAGTGTAATTGATGTAAGAATTTGTGGCTTTTGCATTTAAAGAAACTATATTTATATAGTTTCTTCTGATTCTGTTTAATGATGTTGAATTTTATTGTGATTGATGTAAGAGTTTGTGGATTTAGTTGCAAAAGATTATTGGGTTCTCTACTTTTGGACTCGACAATGGCCATTCCTAGTTCAGTTTATTGGTAGTCTTGTTTCTACTTTGTCAAAGAATTGTTAAAGTTAGTATCTTTATTGTTAGTATTTGGATTTTGTTGTAATTTATGTGAGAGCTTGTGAATTTGTCTTTAGAAGAATAGCCGAAATCAACCTATATAGTTTTTCATCCTAAAAAAAAGGGAAAAGAAAAAAAACTCCTTTTTGCATTTAGTAGTCGCGTAGTTTCTTATTCTCCAATGTGTATTATTATTTGTTGCTTCATTTGCCTTATATCTTGCTATTTTGCTGTCATATTTTTTTTCAACCCTGCTTCGATAACTTCTCTTTTGAGCCGAGGGTCTATCGGAAACAACCTCCCTACCCCTTAAAGGTAGGTGTAAGGTCAGGGACATCCTACCCTTCTCATACCTCACTTGTGGGATTACACCGGGTATGTTGTTGTGTTGAGTTTTATTGTAATTGATGTGATCTTTCCAGGATTATTGGGTTTCTTCTTCTTCTTTTTTTTAATCCAGAAAGTCTTATTTTTCCTTCCTTTATGGTTATTTTTGTGGCAATGTCTGTTCCGGTTAAAGAAAAATGTGATAGTTGTTCGACTAGCATGTTAATTGATCTTTGTTTGACTTGCTGGCCGTCATCATTTTCAAGTTATGCGTAAATCTGCTAATTTTTTCTCATCTTGTTTAAAGTATATACTGATTGTTATATCCTCCTTATCAAGTTCTATTAGGATCATACAAAGTACCTGACTGAACGTGAGTTTGAAGCACTGACGGAGCGTATTGCTGGGAAAAGGGTCGGCTTTGGAAGAGTTTCTTGCATCAATGCCACCCTTCCATTTTCAGAAGTCTCAAATGTTGCATATGATTTGAGTACTTCTTGTAAGGTGAGAATCTTTACACTTTGGTTTCTTTCCTTCTTTACATTTTCCGTCCTTGGGAAATCATCTTTAATTTTGATTACGTACTCTCCACACCATTATTGCTTGCATCTGTATTAAGAGTCAAGTCCAACTGTACTTTTATGCAATACTATTAAATTTTTTTAGTTTCCATTACTTGCAGTTTTCTCATGATAACGCGGATCTAGTTGTTGTCGGGACCCTGGACGTTAACCAGTGCATCAGACTTCCGGATGAAATCACAGGAATGAAACCAAAGGTATCATTAGATACCTTCTTGTTTATTTTGTGTATTCGCTTTTCTTTCAATGCATTTGTTGTTGATGCGAGATTTGCAGTGCGTATTGCTTGCATATGTAGATAAACTGATCTCTTTGTATAAGTAATTATATCATTCTACTGCATCTAAACAGGGAATCGGAGCTGATTTTGCTAGGGGATATTTGAGTAATGTATGCGTTGCTGGAGAATTGCAAAGAAATGGCCTCGGCTACGCTCTTATTTGTAAAGCGAAGACGGTTGCTAAAGACATGGGTACTTTCTCTTCTTTAGATATTCCTCAGCCTTACCATATATAATGTGTGGGCTTGCTTTACCTTGTATAGGCGTACTACAACAATAACTATCCCTCAGTCACAAACAAGTTCGGGTCAGCTATAGGAATCTTAACTGTTCATTTAAGCTCAACTCATATCATCGTCTAACCAAATAAAAATAAAAGTAAATAAGTTAAATATAAGTCCCCTAACCTCAACTCGCATATGTCACCTATATGGATCTTTTTCCTCCATTACGTCCTATCTCTAGCTAAGTCTGCATTGATTCCAAGAAATTGTAGGTCTTTCTAGACAACTTCCTTGTATGAGGTTTTAGGTGTAGTTCATCCTCTTTTAATAAGCCACCTAGTTTCACACCTACAAACGGGTGCATCTGTAGGTCGAATGTGTGCTACTTGCATCTTCTGGCGAATGTGTCATGTATTGCATCCGAGGGATTCATTAAGATTTGACCAGTTTTAGTTTGTTGTCAACCTGTGCAACCCTCCTCCTTTGCCTGGGCTTGAGGTCGGCAATGTGAGCAAGCTCACACCCACCGACTTACCTTATATATGTTATGTATCTGTGTAAACGATGCAATAGCTTCGGTTAGAGCAAAGCCCAAAATGGCATAACCAAATAATTGTTTTGCCAATGAGTATATGTACAAAGCACAAATTATTGTTGGCCAGTATTTTTCAATACCAATTCTTGAGCTTCTAACTATCTATCCTGAGATAGTTATTACAGCACTAAGCTATTCTTTTCGCGCTTCTTTTACAGGAATAAGTGATTTATATGTCCATGTTGCCATCGACAACGAGCCAGCAAAAAAGTTGTACATAAAGTGTGGCTTTGTACAAGAGAACGAGGAACCTGCGTGGCAAGCAAGGTTCTTAGATCGACCTCGAAGACTTCTCTTATGGACAGATCTCTCCAATTCTTCTGATGTTTCAATGTAAAATGTACACAAAATTCTGAGTTTTCACTCAAGAAAAGGAGAAAGGCCCTCCAAGAAATCTCACATTGTATCATTTTCTTGTAGATTCTTAATGTATCATTGTGTCCACCTTTTTACAGTCATAAAGAAAATGTATTCCATGTAACTTGTTGTATTATAACTTTTGACAATCATATTAAACTAGTTCTATGTCTTAAATAAAGTCTTAAATATCATTCAGAGGTTTTATGTGGATAATATTGACTATAACTTTATCTATGATCACTCGCTAGCATCATTAACCACATTTGCCATCACAATCGTCACTGTCATTGTCAACCATTATTACCGTCGCCAATCACTAGCCATTACTACTAACCACATCTGGCATCCTAAACACCATTAACAACCACCAACACTGTCAACCAATACAGTCAGTAGCTTTCAGTACACCTATTACTTTTGTTATTATAATTATATTTGTTGTCACATCACTATCATCGCCGTAGCCACTTCCATCCCCAATATCAGCCACTATTAGTATTGCGGTCAACCTCTACTACCAATCACCTCCATCCTTGTAACTAGTACTATCACCAATGTATCTTCAATTACTACATATTCTTCAGCCATTACCCATCACCATCAACACCGCCAACTACTGACATCAACGAACTTTACCATCACAATCACCACCATCATCATATCAGTCCTACAACACCAACCACCTTCATCATCACAACTATCACTCACCACCACCATTACTAGCGACCAACACCAACTATTATTATCCACTTACACCAATAACTACAACCACCATCACTACAAACCATCTCACCATCATTTAACAAACATAAAATGTTTCATTTTCTTTATCAAATATGATTTTATGTTATTAAATTTATAATGTTTTCTAAAATTTAATATCTTTTTATTTAAAATGTTTAGTTATAAACTAATTCTAAATATTGAAATATATGTTTTTTAGTTGCTACTTAAAGAGAAAAGTGAGGGATCTCCCTCCTCTTTTAACAAAAGCTAAATCTTGAAAACTCAAATCAAATCCCCATTTTTTCCACCATGAGACAAAGGAAGAATCTTGATGTTTCATCTACTGATAACAAAACCAACATACCTAAATCTTCCAAAAACAACAAATTCATACACCCTTTATTGAAAAATGTTTTTTTCTTGTGTTTGTTCGTTAGATTTGTTAATGCTTTTTTGGTCCAAACATATTTCAATCCAGATGAACACTGGCAAGCCCTTGAAGTTGCTCATCGAATCTCATTTGGGTTTGTGTTTTTTCACAATTCTTGGATTTTTTTTGTTAATTTTTTGATTACTGATTTGGGGATTTTCTTTTTTGGCAGTTATGGACATTTGACGTGGGAATGGGAAAAGGGTATAAGGAGTTATCTTCATCCAGTGATATTTGCTGGATTGTATAAAGTTCTTGCCTTTTTTCATCTTGACAAACCTTGGTTCATGGTAATTATGAGTTTCTTTTTTTTTTTTTTTTTTTTTCCAGCTTTGTTTGAGTTGATTAATGTGAATTGAATCTGAAAAGATTGATACTTGATTCTGTATTTCTGCAAGAATTGAACTTTATTGTGTTTGTGTTGTCTCATAATGTGAAATGTAAATGGATATGTTGCTTGGATGATTCAAAGATGCTGCCAGGCGTGTGTCGGATCCTTCAAAGTATGTGCATTTTGGAGGATCCAACATGAGTGCGGCATTATTTTTGGAGAGTCCGAGCAACACAGAACCTCAATATATCTTTCCTTTTTTTGTTCTAGCTCATTCAAAGGAAATTGCTATTAATTCTAATAGTTTTCCTCTGTCCTTCGTTTATCAGCTCATTTCGTGAGTGAAATCCATAAAAGAAAATAGTGCAGATGTTCTTACATTTTTTTTCTTACTGTATTGTGGTTTGTATGTGGTGTTTGGGAATGCAGAAGCATGTGGTGTGAATCTAATAGGCTTTATGAAAGTAGAACTTTTAGGAAGTGAACGGGGATGATTAGATTGGTTATTGATAGTACTCCTCCGTTCAAGTCTGGTTATCGTACTTCCTATTTTGGGTTATCCACAGTTTTAGTGTACTTTTCTTAAGAAAGATACATTTTTCATACATTATTCAATACTTTAGTTAATATCGTACTACAGAAAAGATATCCTTAGACACTTCTTCGGGATCTTAATATGTGTGAAGTAGGGAGTACCAATTTTACCATTCATTTACCTGTAATTTCCTTGGCTATACTTTGGAGTACACATTGTAGACATCTTATCTCTGTTACCGGACTATCCATTTGCCATACTTCAAATGCATAACAGTATATGCATCTTTTTGATGTAGATTTTTTCTCTTGTCTGTTTGCATTTTTGCACGTTTAGTTTCATTATTGATAGTTGCTATTATACGTGTATGCATTAGATGTTCTTTCCCATGGTGCTTAACTAAGTCTCAATTCTTCCCAGATAAGGACTCCACGACTGCTGCAGTCAATATTTTCAGCTTTTGGGGACTTCTATTTGTTTAAGCTCTCTCAAGAGATATTTGGTGACCGTGTTGCGAAATTCACGGTATCCTTTTCCTTTGTAACACATACCACTTTCTTGATCCTGCCTTTTTGTTATTTTCTTTTTGTTACTTGTAGATCCACAAGTGCTCGTGCTCTATTTAGTGTTTGTACATTTAATTGCTGATGTTTCACTCCGATATCGTTGATGCTGAAGTACTTGATCTATCTGCAGCTTTTTGCCCAGTTGACAAACTGGTTCATGTTTTTCTGTATCACACGTACTTTATCCAATAGTCTGGAGACTGTTCTTACTGTTGTGAGCCTGTACTACTGGCCTTGCATTAGACCATCTGCTAGTAAAATTTCTCGGGGTTCTAGAAAATGGGGTTTAGCTACAGCTGCATTAGCATGTGCAATCCGACCTACAAGTGCCATTACATGGATCTATATTGGCCTCCTAGAGCTGTACCTGACACGTGATAAGCTGAAATTTGTTCTTCTTGAGGTGATTCCTATTGGGTAAGTATCATTACTTCTCACGACTACGTCATGCTATTGTTAAGATATGCAATTGCATTTTATTTACTAGGTAAGCTGAGGGTCTAACCGAACCCAATAACAGGATCTATGGTCGTACACCATTGCTAGCTGAATCCCTTCTATCTTAGAGTAAACTGGATATTAAAGATTTGGCGATATGAATTAGTATGACCATATAATTTCAAGTGAAGTTTCACTATCCCTTGAAACTTATCCAAGCTAATTGGAAAAGGTTTATTCATTTTCTTTTTTGTTTTTTTCAACTTCCACATCTGTATTCTATCATACTTGAAACTGTTCATGGTTTCTCTTGCTTTAAAAGAGATGATGTAGACATGAATGAAGGTAAGGAACACCTGTAAAACCACACATTGTCTTCAGCGCTTTGCTCTTATCCATGAATTTTTCTGATTTGGGAGAACTCATAGAACTCCTATTTGTGTTTTCAGTTGATCTATTGTTCTTCAAACTATAAAATTACATACTCAAAAATTCTTTTACCTCTTCTAACACTTGGAGTCAGGACATTAATTCTGGGACTTACATTTCTGGTGGATCGCTGGATGTATGGCACTTGGGTCCTCGTGCCTTTGAACTTTCTGAAGTTCAATTTTCTCTCTGCTGGTGGAGACTATTATGGAACTCATGTGTGGCATTGGTACTTCACTCAGGGTTTTACAGTTATGGTCTTCACATTCTTGCCGTTTTCGCTTGCTGGCATTTTCAAATCTAAGCAGTGGAAACTATCTGGTCTAATTGCTTGGTGTTTGGCAATTTATAGCTTGTTGGGTCACAAAGAGTTCAGGTACTTGTTCAGATTATATATGTCTTTCTGTCAAAGATGATTATAAAAAAAAAAAGGCAACCCGGTGCACTAAGCTCCCTCTATGTGCGGGTCCGGGGAAGGGCCGGACCACAAGGGTCTATTGTACGCCGCTTTCCTGCATTTCTGCAAGAGGTTGTTTCCGTGACCTCTTGGTTACATGACAACAACGTTATCAGTTACGCCAAGGCTTCCCTTCAAAGATGATAATAGTCATTAAGCTTTATGTTCCGTAATAACTTCCATGTCATAGGTGTAGTTGAATGAATAGTTGATTGATGTTCTCTAAACTGTCCGAAAAACAGGTTTGTCCTCCCTGTGCTTCCAATAGCTTTAATGTTCTCTGGGTACTGGTTGGCAACAATTGGAGGGCCTGATAAGTCTAATGGCCGAGGTAAAAGATCTCCAAGCAGTCATGATAGGTGCTCAGGAAAATTGCAACTGGCCGTTCTGTTCCTAGCAGTTAGTAATATTCCGATGGCATTTTACATGAGTATGGTTCATCAGGTATCTCGACATCTGACTTTCTTCTCACCTTTTGCAAAAACAATATTTTCCTGCAAAAGCTAGATGCTTAGTTCTCTTTCCTTTTTCTTTTGCTCGCGTTATAGCATCAAATCTTTAAATTTCTGTGGAACTTATTATCCTATCTGTAACCTCTTTCTACAGAGAGGGACAGAGGATGTAATGAACTACCTCTCCGTAGAGGCGGACAGTGGGAAAGTGAATAGTGTCCTTTTCTTTACACCGTGCCATGCCACACCTTACTACTCAACTCTTCACCGTAACCTTCCTATGCGTTTCTTAGATTGCACACCAAGGTATGTACTATATACTGCCAATGTACTGTGAATGTCTAACCGTCTCTGGCTATACTGTTTTTGTTTTGTTTCAACAGAATTGAACCTTTGTTTATTCCTTTCTACAGTGACGAGAAAGGAGCTCTAGACGAGTCTGATCAGTTTCTGGTGGATCCAGCTGGTTTTGCAACTGAATTTGCTAAGAACTGGTCTATACCTAGTCACATTGTGCTCTTTGACTTTCAGGAAAAACTACTGAAGGACTTTCTAGCTTTGCATAATTTCGACGAGGTTGGTTGCTTTCTTTCGTCTTGATCTACTTCTATAACAGTTTATTTTCTCTTTTTTTTTTTGTGAGTAGAAAAAGTGGGAGTGCAATGTGCTCATTCAAGTATGTCCGTGTGATTGACAGATAAAACGGTTCTTCCATGCTCACTTCAAGGTGGATCGAGAACTTCAGGCATCTGTTGCTGTGTATACACTGAAAGGCCAGTGATTCTGTCCTTGATGAGCAAAATAATCTAGAAATTTTGTTTAACTATTCTAGGTGTAAATTTTTTCTAGTATCATTTACCTTTTGATTTATATTTCCATTCTTTTTTCTTTTGTTCCTGAAGAGAATGGATAGGAGTTTCAGCTATTTAGCGGAACTTTTTAAATTTTGTACACATGGTTTGATTAAATACAGTTCTGTAAGAAACACCAAAGGAAAAAGCAGGAAATATATGGAAAGAAGAAAAGATTATAATTTTGACTCACCGACTTTTCTTGCCTCTACGTCCATGTTTTAATTCCCTTTAATACCTGTCTCGTATATCTGACTGTGTATCATATCAAGATACTTATGTTGGGATTATGATATGCATACAATATACTTCCTCTTTTCCAAAAAGAATGATACTATTTCTTTTATAATCCCTCCCAAAAAGATCACAATATTTCTAAATTTGGAAACAATTTAACTTGAACTTTCCCTTTTACCCTTGATGATGAGCTTTTATAACTGAGGATGTGATCCTTCATAGGAGGGTGTGGAGATCAAGGATTATGATAGAAGGTTAGTTGGTAGTCGAGTGCTTTGCTTATATTCGTATCCTTAGATTTCTATATCTATTGGTTGATTCTTTAGCCTTGATTATTGTATTTTCTTGTTGCTGTCTGTTTTGAGCCGAGGGTCTATCAAAAACAACCTTTCGACCTTTTTAAGGTGGGGGTAAGGTCTTTTTTTGACACTAGTAACATTTGTATTTCAGTCAGAACCCTAAGTACTGAAAAACCATATTTACAAAAAAAGAAGAAAAAGATTATAGTCTTTCCAATGCTAAACCAGGATCTAGATGGACCCTAAAACATCTATGATTGACTCAGTCTCATTGGAGTAAACATTTGTACACCAAAAACAGAACAACAAAATACATTTAAGCTTGACTTCCTGCAGGTTGTTGTCCCTATTTTCAAAACATCTATCATTTCTCTCTCTCCATATAGTCCACCATATACAAGCAGGATCATCCTCCATCTTTCTCTGTTTGTAGCCCCAACTCCAGCCTCCTCCCAAAAGGATAGTCTACGTGCACACTATCCTTCCCAGACCCCACTTGTAGGATTACACTGGGTATGTTGTTGTTGATGACAAGCTTTCATAGCCACACAATCGTTATGGTAGATTTAAGATCACAAATTTCAAAAGTTCTCCTTTATTTCTTAAACTCCCTGCCCAGTCAAACTATGTTGCATAAATTGAAAGGGAGAAAATGTATGTTTTTAATGTGTGATGCGATGCATACATGTGAGTACATCAGTTCATGTGAACTACAGTGGCTAGAACTTCTTCCCTGGTTTGGTTTGTATTTGACTTTGAACATCTGTAATTTGACCGCAATTCCAGACAGGCCCAAGTTTTGGTGTTGCTTTATGAGAATGCAAATGTGGTTTCCACATTACTTGAGGAGCTTTAGGTATGAAGGTTAGATAGGAAAGTAGGCATGGAGGTCGAGTGTTGTCGTACTTCTAGTAGTATGATTTAGGTATCATGTAGTCCCCTTTACCTCAATGTGTACTAAAATCTGTTGTTACACTTGTTTTGTTCATCTGCTATTTTGTTCATCTGCTATTTTGTTGTCTCTTTTTCTTTCTTCCTTTCCTGCATCAATTCCATTTCTTTTGAACCGAGGGTCTATCAGAAACAACCTCTCTACCCGCAAAGGTAGAGGTAAGGACTGCGTACATCCTATCTACTTAGACCCAACTCATGGGATTTGCACTGGGTATGCTGTTGTTGAGGAGCTTTAGGTGAATTCTTGTAATTAGAAGAATTAATTCATCAAATATAATAATTATAATCGACTCAAGAAACTGATATCCAAGTGAACAAGGTGAGAAATGAAAAATCATAAAGGATTGAAGCAAACAATACGATCAACAAATATGTAACTTATTAGAAAAACAAGAACACGATATGTAACTATTAACAGATCTGACAACTTTGAAGTTGCTAAATACTATAACCTATACATGACAAAAAACTCATGTGAAAAATATGCTGATGCCACAAATCTTTATTAAGATTAGCTTTTGTAATATTGGAGCTCATATTTTGTAAATGAAGTAGAGAGTGTCAGCATTTGGTTAATAGTCATTGACCACATTCTGTATTGCTGGTAATCATCCATCATGTCTAGCTTGATGACTCCCCTGTTTGTTGTTAGCACAATAAGATAGCAACTGTCAGTTTCCGCTCCATTTGAATCCTTATACAGCTCGGCATGTAGGTCTAATACGACACCTACAATCAGATGTGGAGGTGTTCATAAATTTGTTAACTATCTAATTAGCATAACAGAAAGCATTGTTACAAATTTAATATGACAAGTGCAAGAAATACTAAGGTAAAGAAACAGTATTGAATACAAGGACATACTTTCCGTTTGACTTGAGAAGGTCTTCAACATAGTTGGCTTCCTTGTTCTTAGGATAACCTGTAACATAAGAATTAGAACTTAAATTCTGTATTTGAACACATCATACTGAGATCTTGTCCACAACTTTTGGTTGCGGTTGAGGTATGTTTTGATGAATAGTTGGTGATAATAGTTCAGGTAGGAAACACGCAAAAACATGATATTTCGGGTGTGTTTGACCATTAACATTTAAACAAAACAAAGAAGAGAACGGTGGTTTAGGTTTCTTTTTGAAATCGTTGTCATTCTCCTTGAATTATGACGCTGCTATGTTGTTGGAGCAAATGTATACAGTATGCAATACATGATTATCAGCTGAAGAGATATTAATGTTCACACCTTGGCTTCACTATTTAAGATAATGGACACCGACCTTAGCTTGGATCTTCCTGTTCCACATAGCAAAACACAAAAAAAGCGTCAGCTGATGATCCAACAACGGAAAATTTTCAGAGAATCGAAACTTCACTTTTTTTTTCTTTTTTCTTTTTTGCATTAACTATCATTTCCTTGTATAACTGTCGCTACTGAATCTGCAAAAACCATATCTTGGCCCCTCTCTGAATGTGCTTATTGCAGTTATTTTCTGTCCAGACAACAACAACAACATACCCAGTGTAGTCTCACAAAATAGGATCTGGGGAGGGTAGAGTGTTCACAAACCTTACCCCTACCTCAAAGGTAGACAAGTTGTATCGATAGACACTCGATTCAAGAAAAAACAACTTATAGTAATGGAAGTACAAGAAACAACAGACTGTAACAGATATCAAAGGACATGTATGGTAAAATTATTAGTTATAGAGAAATAGACAATTAGACATACCTTCTGATTTTTCAATATAGAGGTCTGCCCCCTTGGAGAGAATTGATCTGCATTTCTCGTAGTTAAAGTTGCAGTCGTTGCTATCTTCAATTGGGAGAACTGGTGTGCTTCCATTTAAAATATTCTTGTAGCCAGATCTTGCTTTGAGTGTTTCTGCTCCTCTGAGTGCTGAGACAGTAGCGGTGCAAGTCCAAATAGGTGAGTTTTACTTACAATTGAAGATGAGACTAACAGAGGCTGAGTTAGGTTCCAAATGACACAGTTTTGTTTATTTACTTCCTTTCAGCAGAGTCAAATCCAGTTGTTGGATGATAAAACATTTCATTGTTTGAACTCCTCGAGCTTGCTCAGTTGAAGCACATATAATTCTATTATAAAGGTTAGTTCTTTCTAGTTTCCGAACAAATGATATACAAAAAAATTGCCTTGACTTTATTTTTTCTAATAGCAGCTTGATTTTTACTTTATGCTAAGGAAGCTTTGATTGTTTGATTTTGTTAGCTGCAGTTAGATTCTAGATCTGAATTATTAAAGAGTACTGGTAGAAGTTAGATTCTATCTGCTTTATTTAAGCTAAGGGTCTATCAGAAACAACCTCTCTATCTTTACGAGATGGGGTAAGGTCTGCGTAAACTCCACCCTCCCCAGACCCCACTTGTGAGATTACACTAGGTATGTTGTTATTGTTGTTGTACTAGTAGAAGTGAATGCGAACTGTTTAAATCTTCTTATTACTTACATCTCATGTAAAATGAAAGATGCATGCCAAAAACACAGTCGTCTTTATGTGTAGCTGCTGGTAAGTTTAGGTTTTCTAACAACTGAGTCATATTTGTAAACACTATGTATTTCAAGAGGTAGAGAGAAGTCATTACAAGTTGTAGCTGCAGCTGTAAGTGTCAGAATGTCGCTTGCACTTGTGCCGGTCATGGCTGAGCCAATCACACTGCTGATTTGGTCCCGTTTTGCCCCCATAGCTTCTGCCACTTTTGCACATTGTGCTGCAACTAGTGCAGCTGCGCTGGCCACAGCTGACTCCTTGGTACGCCCTGACTGATCATGGTTCAAGTTTTCAGCAGCGATGGCAGCTAAGGCAGCTGCAACACCTGCCACTGATATCGCTGCATGTACTTCAGCCTTCTGTAATCTCTTTTCTTCTTTCCTCTTCTGCTTAATTTCCTTGATCCATTTCTTGATTGACACATTCTTTAGTGGTCCTATTTTCCATGGCATCTGCATGAAACAAGCTCTCCGCACTCAGTTTATTTTCACCATGCTGCTTTAATTAAACCAATAATTAGCTCTGATGATTGAGGTTGATTTATGCCAATGTCCCTTATTTAGGCCACCATTTAGATTTTGTCCTTATTTTTAAAAGTTGTGCAAATATAGCTTTTGGAAAATTACCTTTCCAGAATACGCTGGACTTGGGCCTAATGTTTGCTTATATATTGCTCAACCTTACAGACAACACATTAGACTGTCGTCTAATGTTTTGCAATTATTTACAAATTTCTAGACCGTGTTCTAACTTTTTTCTCATACAGTTGGCTTGTAAGGGATCTTTACATCGTGGTAAGGTCCATAAGTTGCAAGAGTATACAAGAAAAAGGTCATTTACTTAACAACTGTCTCAAAAAGGGATAACTGGCGAAAATTTCTTGATAATTGGATGATTCTCAACTTACCCATTTTTTCTGGAAATAGCTGTTGTAGTTCACCTCTGGATGCATGGCTTGCTGCATCCATATCCACGACTAACGAAACACATGAAAGTATGTCACATGAGCCTTTTCTGAGAAGAATCTGTGGTGATAATGCACAAGAGTTTGTATTCTATTTCTTACCTTGACATCGTTGGATTTCCATGGCGGAATTGAATTATCTGCATCATCCATCTTCATGCTCTTCTCCATTTTCTGTGATACCAATATGATATATTAATACGAAACCTCAATATTTTGTTATTATGTTAGACATGATTTCACAACGATTACTTACAGGAATAGGAGGTTTATTGTCAATGTTTAAATTCTTGATTGAGTTTTCATGTAGAATGAGAGCTTGATCTTGCATCTCCGGCTGGAACGCTTGAACTGCAAAGTTGCACCAAGTGCGCGAAAGGAAGTCCATCGTTTCGGGATGTGCTTGTGAGATTGTTGGATTTGAATCAAGATCCATCTTTCCTTTTTTTCTTTTTCAACCAAGGCTGAACAGTTGCTCTACAGTTGTTGTAAGGTGAGTGAAGTTTTGATAGAATGCTTAATACAACTTAAGAGAGATATAAATAGATATGAATTAGATAGAAAGCTTAAAAGTGTTAAATCACCTCTTATTCTGAGCTATTTTGTTGGTTTTTCATCCTAGGGTCCATATAACATCTATAAAGTGGCAATTCATAGCTTTATTATGAATACAAAGCCAAGCCAGCCTCCATGAATCATTAATCCACCTTTTACTTTAAGATAACAGTTTTTTTAAAAGTTTATTTTGATATCTAATTCCAAAAATGCATGTGTGAAGATGAACTGAGGGTCTATTGGAACTAACCTCTCTATTTCTACGAGGTAGGGCTAACGTCTGCATATACACTACCCTCTCAGACCCCATATGTGGGATTACACTGGATATGTTGTTGTTGTTGCATGTGTGAATATGAGTTCTTGAAAAAAAGCTAAGTTTTCTTTTCTTTCTATTTTTGATAACGTGACATCCGAGATAGCTTATGCGTACCTCGACTTTTCATGGGATACCTGCTACCTCTATAGGTAACGGGTTCTGCCCACCAATTCTTAGGAAGATGGAAGAATTTATCAATCACTTCTTGTCTATTGAGATATGAACCTTGATGAAGGGGAGCCTTGGAGCAATGGTAAAGTTGCCTCCGTGTGACCTATAGGTTATGGGTTTGAGTTGTGGAATCAGCTACTGATGTTTGCTTCAAGATAGACTGCCCATATCACACTCCCTTGAAGTGCCGCCGTTCCCCCCATACCCACATGAATGCGTGATGCTTCGTGCACCATGATGTTTCTTTTTTTATGATTTTAATCTTAGTTTTACCCACTTCATTAACCGTTAGATCACACGAGCACGGTATGACTTCTCTGTGTCCCCTCAACAAAGGCTACCCAAGTAATTTGAAGAAATGCTAAAGAATTGCCTTGATGAGATGTTAGTACAGATAGAAAGATTATGAAAAGCTAACCCCTCATGATATTTTATTGTTATAATGATGGTTGTAAAATAAAGGGGACCCAAAATAACTTTTTGCAAATCAAATACATGTTCTTTAGGAAATAGCCAAAATATTTTCCATTTGAGGATTCTTAACACATGCTAGCCACTATACAAGCATGAAATCTTGTTGGATAATGAAAATACTAAAGAGAAGCTTTCATTAGGTCCCTAATGTTTTTATAACTTTAAATTTGTACCATGTGTTCAAGCTAAGATCAATTACTTTCTAGCTAGCAAGATCACAAGGTAAGAGTTGTCTTGGGGCCATCATGTTCTAGTTTTTTTGTGTGTGTTGGAATTATGTTGTTGGATGTGCTAGAAGTTATATGAAAGATGGATTTGTGTCTCATTTGTTATTTCTTTAAGAATGTCTGAATTTGAATTATTCAGATCTCAATTACCAAGCACATAACTATGATCACCATTATTCTCAATGGCTACCATCGATCACCTCCATTTGTAACCACCATCGCGATCACTTTCATTGCTAGCCACTTCTATAATATGTCACCGCCATCAACATCTCAACCACTAGTCTCCACTACACAATAACCATCGCTAACAATCACTACCACTAACAACCATCTCCACTATTGAAAATTTCCACTAGTATTATTCTACGATAATTAATTATCGTCAACTGTTACCACCACTAGCCATCTTCATTATTGATGGTCTTATTGTACTATAATCACCGTCAACTATTATCACCACCAACCATCTTCACTATTAATGACCTCCACCACTCACCAACTCCGCCACTAGTCTTATTGTACAATAATTATAGTCAATCAGTGACCTAATTATTAAGATTCAAACATTTTAATTTTAATAAAAATTAATGATCAAGATGGTAATTCAAGTTTAACTAAATTATGGATGACAAGGACAAATATATCAAATAAGTATAATGAAGGATAAATATAACTTTTTTTTTAGAGTACAAAAGTGAATATAACCTTTTTGTGTAGGATTTATGAGAGCTAGTACTAATCATGTTCTAAAACATTATTAACCAAGCATGCGCAGGGCCAACTTTAGGTTATGTTAGTACATTTATATGTATAGTATATATTATAGGACACTTTTTATGTTATTATACAATACAATAAGAAAGTGACTTTTAAAGAACAAGATTAGCTTTTTAGATCATAAAGAAGGTTTGTGCAACTAACTCTCCTTTTAAAATTGTATATTGTGTTACACTATATATGCCTTTTGTGAAATAATGGATCTCTAATTTCTTTTGGCAGAATACATCGATAGCCTCTTAGATTTGTCAGTAAATTAATTTTATTTAAACACTTAAACTACGGTATGATAAAGTGATCATGTTAGATATATACTTTTGATTCAAAATTTTTAAAAAGCTTTTGCTTATGTCCTTGAGC
The DNA here is from genome assembly GCA_029582245.1 of Solanum etuberosum. Classification (NCBI taxonomy): domain Eukaryota; kingdom Viridiplantae; phylum Streptophyta; class Magnoliopsida; order Solanales; family Solanaceae; genus Solanum; species Solanum etuberosum. The sequence goes on from JAJONR010007806.1 coordinate 27,079, forward strand.
GCTCATTAGAATTAACCATTTAATATGCCACCTCATTTAATTATACACATTAATCTTAATTAGTCGTAAAACCCCGTACATGTTCCAATTGACGCTGATGTGAGTAATTAATGGGCGAGGTTTAACTTATCTCTGTAATAGATGTTTGTGAGCTAGCATGCACAATTTTCTCTCTCTTCAAACTATGCTCAGTAAGTGTTCTAATCTGAGCACTTTATCATGCGTTCAGATGCTTAATTAGAATAACTTTGAGTTTTTAAATGAAATTTACTGGCAAGTTTAAGAGGTTGTCGATATATTCAACCATATTTTTTCTTTGTGATATTATAAAATTGTTTTAAGTATATTTTTTGGATTTGTGGGGTTTAATTTAAAGTGTGATCATTAGTGCTCATGTGATAGGAAGAGTATTTATTAGCTATCTAATGCTAATTTAAGTGATTAAAAGGTCCTCTTAGTGAAAAAAAATCAATCATATTTGTAGCCTTGCATGAATGTTCCCTCATATCACCAATCTTTTTGTCCCCCATTAATTAATTAATCTAACATTAATTAGCAAGAAATTTTGATGATTAACTAATATTAAGAGAAGGAATCTTTTTCTTTATGAATTCTAAATTTCACTTAATTGGAATGATTAGTAGAAAGCAAGGATTAAGATTTAAGATATCTCTAGGATGAAGGTTTCTAGGAAATTTCTCAATCATGATTAATAATACTAGTAATTATTTCTATATAATTTTCTAAAAGAAAAATGTAAGGAGTGGAGTAGCTCTAACGTAAAAAATAAGTATATAGTATATATTAATGAGTTGAATTTTAATCATAGCAATGACGATTAAAATGCACGTTAAGAAAGAAATTATCAATTTCCCATTATACTCAAGTATGAACATGAATAAATGAATTTAAGCCTAAATCGCCTTTAGAAATGGATCTTATAATTCGCGAATCTAAAATTTAGTTAGATCTTAATATATACGAATATTGAACACCAAGTGAAAAAATATATATATTAATTTAAAATAATTATTTTTGGGGAAATAAAGAAAAAATATATATTAATTTAAGCCTAAATTTAGTTATAATACTCAAGTACGAACATGAATAAATGAATTATTTTTGGGGAAATAAAGATACTAAACGATTGATGTACTTTTAGATAAAAGAAGAGTTAGGGACGCAAGAATATTTATTCAAATTTGAATTATTGATAGTGAACGTTGATTTTTTTTATTTTTTATTTAGATTACCATGAAAGGACAGGGAAAAACAACAAGAACAAATACAAAATGAAAGAGATTTTTTTTTGTGGTGTGTGTTAAATTTAGTATTTTTTTAAAAAAAGAAGAAATTCAGGGAATAATGCGTGATTTGAGTCTAAATTCGATATGTTTCAGTTACATTTCATATTTAGATATACATAATTAGATGTATCTTCTTAGCATGTATTTAATATACATGTATCTGGACACGCCGAATACAATCTGACGACCAAAATATGATAGGATTGATAATATGGAAAATTCACGAGAAAACAAGTAATTAGGTTCTAAGCTAATGAGATTTGTGTTACTTAAAATTTTCTTATACTATATCACTGAATAAGATTAGGGACGAATTTGCTTGTTTAGGTATAAAATTTGTCCGTCGCTTTAACACTACCAAAGCAAGTGAGATAAAAAGTTTTAGCCCATTGCAATGGTGGGCTTCAAACAGACTTGTACAAGGCCCAACAAAATATAGTAGATATAGTGTTCATGGGCCATTTTAAAACCCCGTGTTTGAAAAAGGGAAAATTAGTAAAGTAGTCAAAATCCCTAACATAATTAGCTAAAATATCTACATTATAAAATAATTATTAAAAATGTCATTATGTCATTGTTTTAGCAAATATATTATATCCTAAAATAATTAATTTACTATCCTTTTATTTCTCAAAATCAGTTACCTAGTTTGATTCTATTACTTAAAAAAAAAAAAAAAAAACCCCACATTTTAATATTCTCTCTCTAGTTTTTTATCCTAAATCTCTCCACTCTCTCTACTGTTTCCACCATTATTATCTCCTATACTTGTTTAAGAAATTTCTTCGACTTGTATGATTTCAACATCTGGCAATTCTTCGTGCAAATTGGGGTATAATATCCGATTTTGCTCTCTCCTACGTCTGATCAGGAGTCTGACCTGCTCCACAACTTCTCTGCTTATTGGGCTCGGGCGATTTCTCTGTCGGGTTCCAGATCTCCGCCGCCGCTCTATGGATGGTTCCAAAAAGACTCTTCTTGAATTCATGGAACTTGATGAATCAATTGTCAGATCGAAGTTCTTAATTGTCCATTCATTCTCAATTCTAAATAACCAAAATACAGTTTATTTACGTATTCATTATTTAGGTATTCATCCTAATTACATATGTAAAACAATTTTTTTATTTTATTTTGCTTATTTTGTATTTACAATATCACTTTATATACCAAATAGTTTGTATTTAGATTTGATTTTGTATTCGTCCTAATGGTATACCATCAAGTTTTGTATTTATATATGATTTTGTATTCATTCTCAATTCTAAATAACGAAAATACAATTTGTTTATGTTATATAGGTATCCATCCTAATTGCATCAGTAAAACAAATTTTGTATTTTATTTTGCTCATTTTATATTTTCAATATCACTTTGTATACCAGATAGTTTGTATTTAGATTTGATTTTGTATTCATTTTCAATTCTGAATAACCAAAATACAGTTTGTTTACGTATTCATTATATAGGTATTCATACTAATTGCATTAGTAAAATAGATTTTGCATTTTATTTGGCTCATTTTGTATTTTCAATACCAGCTAGTTTGTATTTAGATTTGAATTTGTATTCGTCCTATTGATATACAATCAGGTTTTGAATTGTATGGTCTAACTTTTCAATTGAAATGAGTATTTATCGTGCTCAATTTGTAAAAAGAAGTTCATCCGAATACACAGAATCATATTTAAAGAAGTTCATCTGAATACATTTCAAATAAAATTATATTTTAAAAAGTTCAAACAAGTAAGGATCAAAAACTAAGGGAAATATTTTTACCTTTTTTGAAATATTTTCTTCCATGATTCTCTCCATTCTGTTATTAAAAATTTGTATTCTTTCAAAATAAATAAATATTGAAAGTGTTGACAAGGGGTTCTATTAGATGCTAAAATATTGTTATTTTGAAAAAAATTTCCAATGAAAAATAGTCATGGAGTAAGTCTCAAATTCTACGAATGGAAATCCAAGAAATGTCCTGAAATTTGAAACTTTACGATAATAACTATTTTTTAGTTCCATAGAGTAAGAAGTGGCTATTTGTGAATATTACCCTATAGTCATAGGGCGTGCTTCCTCAATGAACCTTGCGTTGTACAATACTGAATAAATCGAGGCAGTTTATTTTAAATACTAATCGTTTCAAAAAGAAATAATTAGACACATTCATATTTTATTTTTCATGTGGTAAAGACTTGAGAGCATATCTCACCAAGATTTGTAATCCCACTTAAGTAAAAGTTGAGGAAACTAATTCTAATTTTACTTTGCTCAAAATCATAAATAGGAACAAAAATTATTAAATTTTTTTTCTTCTTATTTTACAGAATTTTCATAATTTGGTACTATAGGACATGTATAATAATGTATTTTCATGTTAGAGTTTTGATAATATCTACATCAACTAATTTTCCAATAAAATTATATATTGAGAAATGCTTCGCTGTTGTCTAATAACACTTTAATTAGTTGTTGTTTATACAACCTTAGATATGATTGTTAACGGTATATTAATTAAAGACAAAGAGTTTAACTTATATACATCGAAGCATAAAGAATTTTGCGATTACACTAATTGCAACGAAATTCTAATCATTAGCATTTGTTGCAATCCTAAGTCGGATCACTAGCTAGGAGAAGAAATCTTTTGTCGAATCAGCCAAGTCAGTAACTTCTTTCACATAAATTCAATAACTTCTTTCACATAAATCGCTTTGGAATTTCAATCCTTTATTGAACGAATACACCTAAGGAAACATCAATTAAGTTTGATGGAAATGCATCTATCTGGGAAAATCTACATGCCCAAAACTTTCAACCCTTTTTTCTTTAATGTTGTTTAATAACACGTTAATGAATCATTGTAGTAATTAAGTACTATCTCAAGTATAATTGTTAATTGTACGATATTAATTAAAGAAAGAGTTTAACTTGCATACATTGAAGAATAAAGAATCTTGTGTCCCTAGCTAGTTGCCGCAAAATTTTGATCAACATTTGTTGCTATCCTAAGTCGATCACCACTAAAAATGCACATTAATAGCAAGTCGCCACTAGAAATTGGGCATTTGTGTTGTGGTGACTTTATATACTTATGACAACTAAAAATCATCCTCTTGTTGAATCAACCAAGTCAGTATCTTCTTCCACAAAAACTGTTTGAGAATTCCAATCCTTTATTGAACGAATACACCTAGAGAAACCTCAATAAAGTTTGATGGAAACACAGTTAGGGAGACGAAGAAAGCTACAGGACCTAAACCTTTGACTATTCTTTCTAAATGGAATGGTCGAAGCACCTCATGTTCTCATTTCATCATAGGGGTTGGGACCCGCACCAAAGGAGAGGAGGTCGACTAAACATCTTAGTCATTGGCTGGAATTCACCCACATACAAATATACGATCCCCAATTCTTATTTACCCTTAATGATCTTGTTAGGTAAATTATGATCTCATACAATCGTACAGAGTGATCAACAACAATCACTCTGTGAAAGTATTGCGAAAAACAACTTTTTGTGTTGACTGATAGAAATCAATCGATCATCAAAAAGTATTTTCAACAATGAGACTATATATATTTTTCCGACAAGTTATTTCTAAAGACCGCCCTCTCTCTTAGGTTGCCCCCAAAAAGTTTTTGGTGATGACTTTTTTTTATGATTTTGTGAGTTGATATATATTACTTCTCTTTTTTTTGGGTTAAATATATTATTACTTCTCTTAAAGTCTCGAATAATCATTTAATGTTTCCAAGTCTCTTCACGGGTGTTTCATAAAATCTCTCACATCATATCATGAAACTTTAATCTAATAATTAAATAAAAAGAATATAAGAGAAACAATTTAATTTTTTAGTTGTAATTAATAAAGTTATTACAACCACTATTTTCTTCTCTCCTTTTTTCTTTAATTTTTCACTAGTACCTTAATAACATAACCCTTTTTAAAAAGTACTTTATTGTTCTTTTTTATTTTATTGCAAGTTGTGTTCTATTTTCAACATCATTATGGTAACAATTTTAAAGAAATATTTGCTCAAAATTCAAAATGTATCTCTGCCTCACAACGTAGGGGTAGACATATTTTATTAAAACATCCGACTATCTTAAACAATCAAGTCATAATTTTATAATAATTACCAACTCTCCAATAAACCACAAATTCATTTATAAAATTAAATTGAATATGTTATTGTTACTGTTATTGTTGTTGTAGCTAGAAACACACTTTTTATCGACATGCAATTTTTCAACGAATTTTGTTTAAGCTTTTGTAGAAAAAATACGCGTATTTCTAGTAGAACGATATAAATTGCATTTTTTTAATAAAGAATTTAACCTCTGCTTACCAAAAGGAAAAAAAAATACTTTTACAATCCCAAAGAGTGCTGAATTTCATGCTTAATTATTATGGCCATGCATTTGTCTTTTATTTTTATTTTTAAAAAAAAATATTAGTTACACCATTCTATGATGAATAACATATAAACAAAATATGTTGATTATTAAAAAGTGACAATGTTTCTAAAAGATAATCAAAACTCATATATACAAGGACAAATTAAACTAAGAGAAGAAAAATAATTTTAAGAGAACATAAATCAATAAGAAGCTTTAATAATAAGTACATTTAACTTCATATAATAATATTGCTCATATGTACATTGTTACATCTTCTTTGTACTATATAATAATTTTAAAAAAAACTCCACAAGAGTAAAAAAAACAAAGAAATAAAAGAAGGAGTTGATGATCACTTCATGATTTAATTTTTTTTTCAAAAAAAAAAAAAAACTACAAAGTTGTTTTAGGATTATTAATCTCATAACTAGCATTATTAGCTAGATGCCTCATAACATCAACTTGAACTCTTAATGAAATAATATAATCTAGGGTTTCTTTAATTAAAGAAGCATCATCCATATATTCTCCACCAGGAACAAGACTTTTAAGAACTTTTGTTCTTTTTTTCACCATTTTTTTTGCAATAATATTTGGAGAAGTAATTTTTCTTGCTCTTCTTGAAATTTTGCAACTCTTTTTAATAATCTTCTTGCTTCTAATAATTCCATTTTGAGACATAGAATAAATTCCCATTGAAGCTTTCTTGAAATTATTATTATTATTATCATCATTTGATCCAAGAATATTTTTTATGATGATTTTGTTTGTGTCATCTTTTGAAGCATTTGTCATGAGGGCATGGCTCCAATAAATTGTTGATTTTCTTGTTGAAGCCATTGCTATATCTGCTGATAATTTTATAGCTTTTTTTCTATCCATTATACTCATCTTTTTCTTTGTAGCACTACATATTTGAAGACCTTTTATCCATTTCTTGAGAAATTCTTGCTTGAGTGAATTAGGATTCCTCATTTCTTGAAACTACAAAAAAGGGAAGAAGAATTTTTTTTTAGACATGTTAGGTTTATAACTATAAAACCAATAATAAAGAAGAATGATATGAGTTAGAAATATCAAGATTTTCTTGAAGCAAGAAAAAAAAAGTCACTACAAAAAACTGAAATCAGCTATGAACTTTGTCAATAATCTGTCGTTAAATAACTCGTAGCTAGTAGAATTTTTTGATAATTCGTCATTGAATAGGATTAGCAATATCAAGAGATTCTTGAAGAAAGAAAAAAAAAATGAAATTAGCTAGGAACTTCATTGACAATCTGTCGTTAAATAGCTTGTAGCTACTAAAATTTTTTGATAATTCATCGTTGAACAGGATTAGCGATGAATTTTGCTGTGAATTTTCATAGTAGTGATATAAAGTCTCTCTAGTTTGATTTACATGTTCTTATTATAAGTAGACAATTTGATGTTAGAACAAGAAAGATGCAATAGAAAGAAATGTCTATAAGCTAGCTACATATGATATGAACATGCAAGAAGAAAGAAAATAAACATGAACAATATATGACTATATATTATAATGTGTAATGAAAATTTGAGTGACAAAAATGACATACCTTGTTGAATTTTCTTCTATTCCTTGGACAAAATTTTCAAACAAAAAGGTCACAAAACATGTATATAATTCTTGAAGATGCTAATATTGGAGGAACAAAAAATCAAAGAAGAAATGTGAAGAATGGGAATTTGAAGGAGAATTTAAGTGATAAAAAAGCCAATTTATTTGTTCAAATGAAAGGGGTGGCGTGGGGTGGGGGTGGGGGTAACATGGGGGTGGTGGGATGGTGGGCCAATGAGAGAAGGACATAGCACATGCTCTCACATGGAGGCCCATGGCCCACTAAGCAAATAAAACCCTAGAAAAGAGAGTGAGAATAATAATTATTATCCAAAAATCTTGGTTTAAGACAGAATAAAAAGGTTCCCTAAATGCCATGCAAAACCTAACATTTGTGACTTAATTGGACTACAAAAGGACATTAACATAAATCCCCACATAATTATATTGCTTCATCAAGGGAAGAGAAAAAAGTTAAGGAAAAACAAAAATTACTTTTTCTCTTCTCTCTTTGTTTATTTTGAATAATTTCTTCAAGAAATAAATCTAATATTATCCTATATATATATAGCAACAAATAAAATTTCCAAGATTAATTAGTATCTCTACTTAATCTCCTTCCTATGATTTTTCTCCTTTTAAGTGTGAGAAGATTATGTATTGGTTCGACTAATGTAGATTTCCAACACGTAGAATCTATTAAGAGTTTCAACTTTCACCTTTGACTATTTTTCAATTCAAAGATTGAAAAGTCCTTATTTTGTGATTTTCATCCTTTCACTAGGAATTTTCAAGTCTCAAGATTCAAATTCAATCAAGACCCTTTCGTTAAAGGTGGAGAGATCATGTTCATCCCACTGACACCAATATCTATAATTGAAAACTTAGTGGATAGAAAGTGAGGAGATAAGTGCTATAATATATTAAAGAAATTAAAAATGAAGAAATTTTGTTTTAAGTAAATTAAACCATGTTGATGAATTGTTTGTTCTTTTTCTTTTAATTTTTGTCATCCAATTTGACTAAAGAAACAAATGATTTGGCACAATCTAATCTAAATTCTTTTTAAAATTGTAGTCATGTTTGTTTCTATATAAAAATACAAATATAAATACATAATATATAATATAGGGACACTATAAGAAACTTTTAAAACATGATTAGGGGCTAATGTGGGGTAAAGAGAAACATAAGCGTCATTAGCGGTCAAACTATATTTATCTTTTTTCTCTCTTCCCATGTTTCTTTATTTTAGGGAGAATTACACTTTTGATCCCTCGATTATAGATATATTCTTATTTTGACCCTTATGATATATGACTTGGCATATACATAATTAACCTTCAATTGTTTAAAATATATGGTTTTGATGATCATTTTGTGTAGGCAATGTGTTATATTTGGGCTAGCCTTAATTAGATGTATGTCATGTGTAATTAAACATCGAAATGGTTGATAATTCTGAAAATTTGTGAATATTAATAAGTAATCAAATTGAAAAAAAAAAAAAACATATTTCATAGTGACCTGATAATATAAAAATTCTTTTACAGATCAAAATTCTTGCCAACGAACCATTTTTCGATGAAGCAAATGGCATCTGAATTTCATATAACATTTGATTTTTTATAGAATTATGTCCGTAAAAAAATAGTGAATTTCTAGTAATGGAAATTAATTTTGTAAATAACCTATCTTTGCTTTGTTTGTTCAAATCTATGAGGAGGGGGTAGGGTGGGGTTGGGGTGGAGTATTAATCGGGCAAAAACTAATTAATTAAATAATTGAGGTGAAATATGTGTTAATTACTTATAGTTTAATTATAACAATGTATTTGAAAACACATGTGATGTATTTATCAAATTGATATAAATATAAGATGCAAATAAGTTTTAACCGATTAAAAATAATATATGTATTTTTATCTTCAATTATTTTAATTTTTTATTTTATTTTTATTCAATATTTGATATTTATATTGAAATTTGATTAAATTTAGATTCGTGCATTATAGAATTCATTCTTAAAGTAACACTTCCAATATAATTTTTTCTATTTCTAAAAGCTAGAATTCGAAATCTCAAGTCTGGATTTATATTAAATGGAACATGCAAACATTATTAGTTCTTAGAAATTAGATACAAATGATTGATTTGGGGGTTATATGTAGTTAGAGACAAAGTCAAATAACTTTAAATATAAATAAAGAAAAATGAAAGCAAGGGAGTATAGGTCTAATTATTCATAAATGTGTTTCACAAAAAAGTCCTATCTCAAAATTATTTAATGCATGCATTGACATAAATACATTTTCATGAACACAATTAGTTTTGCTACAATTATAAACTTTGTTAACTATCAACATAATTAAAAACAACATATATGCAATAAAAACATTGACACATTTATTACCATACATGCAATAAGAATCTTTAAGAAACTACAAAATCTTGAAATAAAAAAATCATAGTATTAATACTTATTCATAAATTAAATTTAATGAGTTCAAAGCTTACAATATAATCAAAATATGAATATATATCTAATTCTTAATATTTATACTACTTTAAAAAAAATCACAATGTACATATATTACTCTAAGTCATCCTTTGTGAGTAGTAAATTCAACATCTAAACACTATTAATCCATAGAAAATAGATACACATGATTGATTTGAGGAATATGTAGCTAAATATTAAGTCAAAGAGCCTTAAATATAGCTTTAGTATTAAATTTTATTAAAATAAATAATTAAAATTAGCGACAAATTTTGCCATTAGTTACCCATTAAATTGTTCATAACTAAGATAATAATTAAAGCGACGAAATTTATTATTTCACTACAAAATTTATCTGTCGTTAATATATATACACACAATGTGGATAATCACAAGAAGGAAAACTTGGCATGATCCGCAAAACATGGTGAAGTTGGGGGTGGGTGGGTGGGGGGCGGGGTGAATAGTGGGTCCCATTGCAATGAAAAAATTCTTAAAGAGAGGCATAGGTTTTGGCTTTGGGAAGAAAGGAGAAAATCACTCACATGGTCTCCACATGGGGATTTAAAGTATGGTCTTGTGATGAGAGATTGTGAGGGCCTTTTTATTTTTATTTTTTATTTTTTAGTACAAAATCTTCTTCAATGATTAGACATGTTTCATGCTTGGCATAAATCAACAAATTTATTTTCCTAATTGATAATAATATAAATATATATCATATAGTAAGATTTGGAACAAAGGTTATTAATAATTATAAGATTATGTGTATTATTAATTTTGGATCAGTTTTCGCGCATCTTTATTTTATTGGATATCTGCTATAACAGTTGTTATCTTCTACTAGTACGAATATCAGCAATTTATCCATTCATATTTGAACAGATGAAAAGAAATTGTCCTAATAATAAATTTTTTTCCTTTGATTGATATTTGGATCCGAAACCTCATATATAATAGTCTTGCTCCTAAGGTTATAGTCTAGTAATAATTAAGAATACAAACACATAATGTGTGAATAGGCGCAATTCTGATGTAGATAATTTTTTTAGTATTTAAGTGAAAAAGATGAAAAACATGATACTGAATATTAACGGAAACAAGACACTTAATTAGATTAAAAAAATGGTTTAGCAATTAGAATAAATATTTCTCTTTAGCATAAATAGAATGTTATCATAATCAAAGAAAGTGTACAATAATGATAATTTTAAAAAAAATATTTACATAAAGAAATTAGAAGAAAGTAACAAAAACACATTTAGGTTTATGGACTTTTTGAATCTGATATCATTGAATAATGTAGATTAGTCTAAGTCAACGAATTTGAAAATTGACTAGAATAAGGTAATTAAATTTTGACGTAGAATTTTTTGTTGTTATTACGACGGGCGGAGAGCAATACCTTATTAATCTAATTTGTGACTAAACTAAAAAAAATAATTCTACAAAAATATCATATATTTTATATCATCAATATATAATATTATAATACTTTATAATTGACCATATAACCTTGGAATTCGAAAGATCATACGAGGAAACCAATGAAATGTCCAAATATAATCTTATTCATTTTATTTTTTTAAAATTTATTGTCTAATACTATTTGATTTGGAGTCAAATTAATTCGAGTTTAGTAGAAACAACGTCAAATAATTATTTTTTTGGCTCAGTCTTTAAGAAAGTCATTATATTAAAGTTTCAAATTTCAAGATACAACTCTAAGACGCTCAATATTCACACATGGAATTTGAAATTTTATAATGTTGACTATTCACCAATTACACGAGCTAAAAAAGTGACTATCTGTGAATTTAATCCTCTAAATTCTACTTTCGAAAAGTTCTATTTTAGAGATAAAGTACTTTCTATCAGAGGTAGATCTATGATTCATATGATCATATCATATGAATCCACTATTAAAAGAGAAAAAAAGTAAAAATTATGAGGCAATTAGATCTATGTATAGATAACTGAATATTCAATTAAGTGCATCATTTAACCTTTTGAGAGCACACAAACATCGACAAATAATATCAAAACAATTCTAGAAAACACACAAATAAAACATCTAGTCTAGTTTAGAGGAAAGATCATGAATTAACATCAGAGGCTAATCTAAAATTTTGGAATTTACCCCAACTCAATTTGGATAAGTTACTCAACATTCAATCAAGATCACTATTCAATCATTTTGGAACATGGATGCCAACAGATAATTATCGAAAAAATTATAGATTCACGTACATTATAATTTTCATACTAAATTCACTCTTGGTTCACGTGCACCGTAAAATAGGTTATAAATCCGTCCCTCCTCCCTATCAAAGAGAATTATCATAATTTTATTTTTTTGATAATTTTTTAGTTTTAACTTTTCACACGATATATTTAAAATCATAAGATTAAATAATATTTTAGTACATTCTACATATCTTTAGTTTAAAATCGTTCGATTCTATTTTTTTTCATTTTCTTAAACT